>VYZP01003872.1:0-11069 GCA_013400635.1 Hypocryptadius cinnamomeus
CATATTATCCAGTGTTCTGCCCTCACTATAGTGTTGGTGAAGTGGACAAGATGAGCCTGATCCAAGGCCACGATGATGAGGATGGTGCTCCTCATCCACCACTTTCATTAGGGAAGTTGTGCTCGTAGCATGCCAGTTGCTCACACCTAACAGCAAATAGTGTCAGTTCTGTTCAGGAAAAAATAATACAAACCTGGCCATCACTTCTTGAGTTCTCAAACTGAGATATCAAGATTAATGATATTTTTGCCCAGAAGTGATATGTGGCATCCCAACATACATACTTTAAAAAAAAAAAAAAATTAAATAGTAGTTACTGACATTTCCTGCCTTTCTGGGTAACAAGATACAGTCCAGTCAAGCTCCTTTTGAGTTTTGCTAAGGAAAGGAAAGAATTTAAAATGCCACAGAAGGCACTCCACAGCCTTTTCCCCACATGTGTCATTCTTCTAAGAGCCCACGTGAAGGGTTCTCTTGACACAGAATTTTAGAAGCTGAAATACAAGCTAAAGGAGAGCAAGAACCATCAGGACAAAAGCATCTGAATCTTCTGCCCCTTTAGAAGGAACATATGAAATGCATCAAAGTTCTTGAAAAAGTGGCTTCAAAATGTGGTTTTGAAAAACAACCAGGCATGACAACCAAAAAAAACAACCAAAACATGACAAAGTCTGGGCCAAAAAGACACCAAATGGGGACAAACATGCCTGAGCCTTTACCCACTGAGGCAAGGGGCCAAGCTGCAGATGCACAGCAGCAGGGAGAAGCAGCAAGGAGTGCAGGCCCAGGGGCTGAGAGCCTGGCAGCTGGAAGGGAAAATGGGAAGCCTGGGAGAGAAGAAAAGAGAGAGACATCCAAAGAGTTCACGGGGATAATGCTCTTCCAGCTCGGAGCAGCACACTGAGCCACCCTGCAGGGGAGAAAGTGGCACAGAAACTTTGAATGGATCTGATTTTAGACTGTTCTACCCTCCTCTGGTGGTTTATGTGGACAAGCAGTCTCCTTGCATGGTAACACAAAAGCAGTATTATCCAAGCACACTTCAAGCAAATTGGGAGATCAAGAGGCAGACAAAACCCACAGACTGAAACTGGAGGTGCCACAGATCTGTAATATGATAAATAACAGCTATAGCAAATTCAGAGGGTATTTTGTTTATTCTTTGCCAGAGGTAGAACAAATGTTGAGTGGCCAGCAATGGATTGATTTTTCTCTGTCAGCTAATGCTCTTCAGTGTCTTAATCATAATTATCATGCTACTATTACCTGAGATACAAAAATCTACTCAAAGGTTTCCTTCATCATGCTCGAACAGGAAACAAGGGTGCAAAAACTGAGCAAATAATTAATACAACTATAAATATAAATGGTTAACAAACGTTGGTGTGAGAGGCATACATTTTCCTCTGACTGGAGCTGCTCACACTTCCAGTAACTAATATCTCGTTCAGAAGGGCTGAATTTCAGCCATCCCATAAAGCAAGGACAAGGCCTCACGGTCAGCTACAATGTGGTGCACCAAGGCAGGCATGCCAGCTTTCTATTATCATGGTGAGATTCCATCACTGCATTAAGCCAAGTTGCTTGACAGCTATGAAAAAGACAGCTTCATCCACTTTTATCAGAACACCGACCTTCTCAGGAAATAATAGGACATATCCTGCTATCATTTCTCCCATGAAACTCCTGTTGGGGTCAATAGGAATTTGGCTAAAAATGTGAAATCAGTACTTGGCCCATAATGTTTTGTGCCACATAACAGGCTATTGGGAAAGGATCCAGCCTTAAGCATCAGCTCTCATTAACTACACTGCAGATTCCATTTCAAAAGACTTTCTGAAATTTTCTGTGCAAATTAAATACCAAGAGCCAGATCCTGAGCTGATGCAAATCAGAATATCCACGATGAAGTCAAAGAAATAAGGTCAATAAAAATCAGTCAATGAACTCAATACAGCTAAGGAAAACTACACAACAGAGAATCTGGCCCAATGAATAATTCTTTAGTCCAAGCAACACTGCAGAATTTTTTATCTGCAGTGACTGATCTTTTCTGCATATTCTGTGGTTCTTCACCTGTGGAAAGTCATTAGATGAAACTGCTGGAAACCCCAATACAACAAAGGCTGTACCATGAATAAATTCAGTTCTGGACTGTAAAACCAGCATTTTGCCCTACTATAATAAATAACATTATTTTCTTAATTTTGTGATGGTCTGACTTTTCTTGTGATTGAAAAATAGTATAATTTGCTATCTAACAAATTCCTGCCTACAGGAAAGAGGGTAAGTTCTCTTTTGCCTACTTATTGTGCTGATTTTTATAGTCCTCTGTGTTATGTAAAAAAAGAAATAGGCTCAAATGATTATTTTTAAATGTAGCACTGCTAAATATGAAGCTTTCTCTCCTCATGTTTGAATATGACTTACCCAGTCTAGAGCCCTGGCCAATATTTTTGGATCCAAATTCCTAAGAAAATATAATTGAACTACCCTACAGATTACAAGTATGTAACGTAAGTGCTTGTAGAGATCAAAAGCCTCCACACAGGCATTCAGTCAACCAGATATAAACATTTGGACAATAATTTTAATCAAGTTACAGAACTGATTTTTCCAAGCCAAAATATTACCCTTTTTAACAATAATAATTTATAGTACCATAAATGTCCTAACAAGAAAACAGGAATATTTTAAGTTGAGCACTGCACAAATGCCAACCAAGGTAAGAGTTACAAAAATAATAATACAGAAGTCCTGCCACAACCTCTCCTGCACCAGAGAGCAAAAGATGGAGCAGTAAAAGCAAATACACTTTATGATACTCTACTGCAACAAGTCATCTTCTCTCTGTGTACAATTTGGGCTTGCAGGAACCCTTTGCACTTTGGTATTTATTTGGTAAAACTAAAAGCTGGAGATTAATCTGGCATGTGTCTTAGACCATGCAGCGTTCTGGCAGGATCAGCAAAGCCCTAAATGGGGCCCACATAAAAACCAACTCCATTACCCTTCCCCCTCTTTGCAATATTCCTTCAGCTTGTGCTTGAAGGCCATCAAAATATGAAATTACCTTAAATATGGAAGCTGCATTACAACATTTCAATTAAAAAGCTTTTAGGAAAGGTCATGGAGAGCATCTATAACATATTTCCAAAGGTCTTGGAAAGGAGAAGGGTACAATATGGGTCACATCACAATTATGGTAAATTGGGTAAAAGACAGTTTCCTGAGACTGCTCCAAGCAGAATAAAAGTGATTGAGAAAGTCACAATATGACAGGTATTAATAAGTACTACCTATCATAATGTCTGATATAATATCTTTTATCAAAAGGATCCCAGAGCACTTTGTAAAACTCTACATGAACTAATTTCTTTTATCACTAACACATTCCCATATTTCTGAGAAAGCAGTGCACAGATGAACTCTAACAGCAGCACAGCATGAAATTTCTCATAATCACAGAAAGTGAAGCATACCATTTCTGTTTGAAATTTGGGCAGGGAAATCTGCATTTAGAGGTAAGCTCTCACTAGCACAGTACATTTTCAATAGCAAACATCCTGAAGTGCTGCTTCCTTCTGTCCAAAGCCAACAACATCCAGCACAGCTGTGCACTTTGTAACAGCTTTTTTAGAGTAAGTTCAGAAGAGGAGCATCAGTTACTGAATCACCAGGAATATGCCCTTTGAAATCCATGTCCAATACCAAGGTTTCCTATCAAAGCTCTACCTCAGACCAAGATGATCTGAATTATCAGAACTGAAGAGATTTCAGTCCATGTGACACAGAAAATCCCACACTCCTATGTTACTTAACTGTCAGTAAAATATGAAAAACCTTCCTGGAATCTTACCTGAGTGTCTAGGAAAGATGGCCTGTGTTAAAACCCACAATGTGTTTAAACAATTAAAAAAAAAAAAAAGAAAAGAAACAAAGAAACAGATTGCTGAAGAGGAAATCTTCAAGGGCCTGGATCTGACAGGCTTGTCAATATTAAGCAAAAATATGTGCCTGAAGTAAGGAGAGGATGAAAACAAAGGCATATTACCAAGTATGAAATATTTCCTTTTGGTTCAGACTGCCATCTTCTTACCTTGTCTTCCTTGAACTCTGTGCCCATACTCAAAATATCTGTCTGTCTATCTATCTATCTATCTATCTATCTGCCTATCTTCAGTGAAACAACAATGCAAAAATGTGATTTTTTTCCTATGCTCACAAGGCTGTGAGGAAGCATGCCTGATGTCATAAGGATGCAAAATTACAGGGAAAGAGCTCTCAAAAAACAAATCTGTCTGTTGTGTCTTGGGAGGAGTTTGATTTCTGTGACTATAGATTTTTTCTGGCTATTACTATTTTTTTCCTGTGCCTGTGAAGGCTAAATGAATAATTATATTGCAAGAGTTCAGCCTAAGAAAAGTATTTATTTGCAAAGAAAGGTATATACAGCTCCATTTGTTAATCCTAAAATCTCTCCTTTTCCAGGTCATACAATTGAAAATGTGCTGGGTTTTTTTAATATGCTCTTCATAATTTTGATGATGGCAAGACAAATATTCACACAGTTTTTCAAAGGATAGTTCAAGGTCTTTAAAAATCTGTGAAACTCTTTTATTAAATGTGATATGTCTCAATCGAGGATTTTCTGAAATATGAAACCCTTCCATATTCACTTGCATTTGTCCAGGTTCTGTATCTCCCTTGCCTTGAATTTTTCCCTGACTTCAGAATGTCCCAGCAGGGCTGTGTAGGTAAGAGGGCATTGCAATCCTATGGATCCTATGGATCACCATTCCCGTCGCTTTTATTATTTCCTAGAAATCATCTGAGATCTGCACACGGGGATTCCTGCCTCCCCAGCCCACCACATGTGCACACACACACACAAGCACACAAAGGATTATTTTATACTGACATTCAGCTGCCAGCTCATTTTATCCTGGTCTTTATAAAATAATATCCTAAGTAGCCTATTAGCTTTAAGGTCAAAGTCTTTGTCTATTTTCTAAATCTGTTCTCTGCTCTCCCCCCGCCCCCCACTTCCTTTCCTTTCATTACCCTTTCCTATCAATTATCTCATCCCTGCCTGCTGCCCATCTGAGCAAGCCAGCAGGACCCCCTCAGTGCCCGCCAGATTGTCTCATTCAGCGAGCTCTCAGGTTGCTGCTGATTGCCGTCTTTATTCATTACCAAAACACTTGCTACGCGGTGCTTGGGCCCTGGCAACCGAACCCGAGGCGCTGCCAGCGAGAACGTAATTACTGCTGCACCACAAACAGAGGATGGAGTCTGCTGTGAGTTGTTAGAAGCAGGAGTGAGATGGACCTGGGTTGGTTTCACGCGGCTGGAGCTGGCTCCTCGTTCGCCAGGCGGTGTGCGCGCTAATGATTGGCCTGGCTCGCGGTTCTGACAGGCCTGATCTGAGACAAAACGCATCTCTAAACAAACACAGCCCCGTCAAGGGTAGCAATTTACAGGTGTGGAATGTGGTATGAGAGGAGCTTTGCCTGAGCTTTCATCTGTGGATTTATGAAGTGTCTGCAGCCATGGGCGCTGCTTGGATGGGGAAGGTGTGCTGGGAGCCTTCTCTGATCTGTGGGAGGCTACCCGTAAGGGCAGAGTTCGTTTTCCTTATTTCTTCACTGAACTAAAACAGTTATTAGACACTGTTAGGCAGCCTAAAGTCTCCCAAGTGATGATTGCCTTCCCAAAGGAGCTGAATGTTACTTTCAAATGATCTCAGCCACAGATTATCCTTTTCTCTCCTTGCGTGCAAATTGCACAAGTTCTTATTTCGTCCTCTGTATTTATTGCCCTTCCCTTTAAAAACCCATCTTAAAATTTCACTCTTCCATTGGGGAAGTAAAGCTGAGCAGTGTTGCTGTTTCTAAAAAAATATTTATTAGGGGAAGATCGTTCTAACATCAGCTGAAAGCTTCTGTGTGCCTTTTGTATCAGCTCTTCAAATCCTTAATCTTTAAAGTGCTCACAACGAGGAAAATGCCTTAATGCTAAGCAGTCTCTAGCAGATTTGAAAGTTAAATTCAAGCAGCATTTATCTCACCATCAATGGGAAGGATTTATCCTATTACCTATTACTGCCATTGACAAGAATAGGTCCTGTGTATCTCCAACACACAATGGGAAGCAGACCCACCTAAAACTTCTCGTATTAGAAAAATCACCTTTGATCCAAGCAGTATCAAACTGTATGACAACAGTTATAGTGATAATACTGTATATCACATGGAGAATAATTGATGAACTGAAAGGAAGCCAAAGAGATAATTAAAAAAAAAGAAAGAAGAAAAAAAAAAAGAAAAAAAGAGAAACCTTTCATACCATAGAGTTACAAAGACCTTGCCCCTGGATTTGTTTGCAGTGCTTTGCTTAAGGTTTAATTCTATTGATTACACATTCCATTTTCCAAAGTGCCATTTGCCTGAAGGAGCAGGTGGTGTTTGCTGTTTCCATTTAACTGATATATTAGCCATGTGGTGCACTGCATCAGTGGGCAGTATTAATCAATTTACGGCAAGATGACAGAGAGAATCACTCACAGCAAAATTGCAAGGGGGAAAAAAAGGACAAAAGCAGGAAAATAATGACCATTAATGGGGAACTTGAAAATAGAAAAAAACCAAAATCTGGGCTTTTAATACTTCTCTTTCATAACAAATGGAATTGGAAAAATTTAGGAGCAGCCAGTATTTGAAAGGAGACAAATATTGCTATGTTCAGTGCAGTACTTTTTGTAAGCACTTTGCTGTTTGGCATTGTGTGATGAATACACAGTCACAGACCTCAATACTTGCTGAGAAACTTAGATTTCCCTCCCTTAACTAAAAGCAAAATGCATCATACAAGATCGAAGCTAGTACAGCTCTTTTCTTGGAAGATCCATTAAGTTTCTATATGTGAAAATTATTTTTATGCTACTTTTTATATTATTTGAATAAATATTTTCAATTTGTGAATTTAGTGTGAAGATTTCTATGACACTGAGGTGTTCAGGTTCAAATCAGCTGGTTCCTTCTATCTGTAAGGTTTTTATTTTTATTAAATAATAAAAAAAAAAATCAAATTGCACATTGCTCTGAAATTGTGTTTCTTCAAAAATATATCTTGATTTAAATTCACTGAGAAAATAGAGAAAGACACATGCAGAGGAGATCAAGTGACTTCCTTTCTATTTGCAGTCAGGAAATTCATACCTTTCTTCAGGAATCACAGAAAAGCCACCAAACTTTAACTAAATAGTTTTGCACTCCAAGTTGCTTCCTCATCCACACAATAAAGAATTGGCAGAGGAGCTTTAGGCTCCTCAAGAGTGTCTCCAGCAGGAGCTTGGGGGGCCTTGCCTTTCCCAGTCAGGTCAGTGACACCAGAGGAGCAGCAGCACATTCCTCTGCCACAAATCTCAGTGTTCTTTCTCTCCCCATCCAACATTTTCACCCTGCCAAACTGGGTCCAGCCCACCCTGCACTGCTGGGTCCCCATTCTGCAAACAGAGAAATGCCCTGGCCACATCCACACAGGGTTAATTTGGATGGTCCAGCAGAGATTCTCCTGGGAGCAGAAGTTGAGTTCAGGCTTCAGGGCCAGGCTGGATCAGACCCTAAAGATCTGATCCTGTGAGTGTCACCCTTGCCATTGGCGGGGGGTTTGTGGCCAGCTGAGCTTTAGGGGCTTTTCTACCCAAACCATTCCATTATTCTATGATTCTATAAACCACAGAAAAGACCCAGGTTGGCTGAAGATTTCTTGAAGTTTGCAGAATCAAAGGATTCTGCAAGAAATGCAAACCCTCACATTGAATACCTAGCAAGACACTGACAAAGAGCTGAAAGGAATGTGAGCCCATGTAAAAGGAGAGGCTCCATTTAGGAACTGTCAGATGTTCCTGAACGGCATGTAATCCATCTCCTTTGTCTCCTCACACATGCTGTCTCCTATAAACTGACTTATCCCTAAGTATCTGATGCATTTTGTTGTTTAATATTCTATCCTTCCTCATCGTTATAAAGTATGATGATGCAGTGAAACTATGCTTCATAAATTAACAAATAATAATATAACACTGCTTCAGAAACTTGTCTAAATGATGTAATGTTATCATGAATCATAGCCTTAATGAGGATAAAGGAAATATTTGACAATGGAGTATTATACTGCAAAATTCAATGCAATGAAGGTATAACAGCTCTCAGTAGCACACCATCATTAAATAAATTTAGCAAACTTTTCAATTAGATGCCATGTCCTGGATGTAATAAACTTGTGGAGAGTTTGCTTTTGTATCTTTCATGGGTTTTCTTTTTTGCATCTCTGGACAGAGAGGGCGTTTGAACATCTGAGCAAGTTTACAGGGTCTAAGTGAAGATGACAATAATGTGAAAAGCAGAACTGGGAAAATCACTTTAAAACATTAAGTGAAATTGTACATGGGCTAATTTACAGACTAGGGACTCTTAAGGGAAATTTCTTTTATCCTCCTGAGCTACTTCATAGCAAAACATTATCAGGAAACCATTTCAAAAAATCATGCCAGCTTAGGAATTGCCACAATTAATGAATCTCATGGACCGATCTTTCCCATTGTTCTTTCCTTAACAATGTCTAATAGCTTGTATTTTGGAAGAAAATGTGAAAAAGCCCCACAGCCTTGCTGCACGCAGCTGTAAGGTTACTCCCTTTGGTCTCCTCACAGTTGCTAAAATGAAATAATTTAATGCTGAAGCATATGCTTTAATATTATGGGAAACTTGTTAGGCAATTAGAACTCCAGCTTTTCTCTGTAAGAATTCAAGGAGTTGATCTTAGGGGAATGTTTCTGTATTTTTGGTCTCTGTTACACCTGGTGTCTAACAGTTTCACAGTGGTTTTTTTCATGGTACTACTCCAGTAGCAGGCACTATTCTTGCCACCCTGTGGATAGCCATTGTTTTCAGTAGATTTTTGTCTGTTTGCTGTGATTTTTGTTGCAATAGACTATGTAAGGACACAATATAGCAGCTGCTGAGTGTTCCATCACCTTTCCCAAGCTTTGCAGCTCTCACTCATACAGGCACACCCAGGATATGAGATGCTAATTAGTTCAGGAGGGGCAGTGGGAAGGACTACTCACATCTCTACCCACCGAAACAGAGGACATGGAAATAGAGCTGTGAATTTCTATTTGCAATTTCTGCTTTAGTATTCTCACTCTGTGCTTTCTGCTCAAACATGAAAATGTTTTTAGTCATGCTGTAAGTAACTGCAATATATTGCCACAAGTCACGATGCAGGAGCAAGGGCCTTAACATCTCTACATTAATATTTTCATTATATTTTTTTTTGTTTTACACACCCAAACATATAGTTCTGGTGTCAGGCTGCTTATCTGCTGTTGTGAAGGGACTCACAGGATAATGCTGCTCATGCTTCCTGAGAGAAGGGAAGGATGCCTTAGGAGCTGCAATGCCTTTATCTCCCTAAAAGGAGTCGTGGGACAGCAGAGTGACCTTCCCTGGCAATAGGAGTGATGCCATTCACGACTGTGACCCCAGAGCACATTCCCAATGCACTGCAGAGCACCTTACAGCACTGCTCTCTACCTCCATCAGCACCACAGCCTTCCAAGAGCGGCGTGATTACAGCCCTGAGCCCATTCCTCTCCTTGTCTCCTAAGGAAGACAAGCAATTTATTTTCTCCTCTGTAGCAGTGCCCTCCTTCCTGGCCTGGCACATCACTCCAAGTCACTTGGTGTAATGTAAGGGCGGGCAGAGACTGGCCCTCATCAGCAATTCTGCATAGTTATGCCCATGTAGAATAAAAGCAGCCTTCTCCACACCAGGCTGCTTATTAAACAGCTCTTAATGGTCTGTGAGATCTTCCCTCTTCCCTCTGCCTCCAAAAATGTACGTTGTTTTATGGGACTTGTGGGAACTACAGGCTGACTACGTAGAACTAGAAAAGGATGAATTCTAATTAAGAGATAATGTCAGTGGAATAGAACTTTGTCACAGGATAATGATCCCCTGCTGTTAGATAAATATGGAAGCAAAACTTAGGCAGTTTTTGAAAATAAACAGTGAGGTGATGCCAAGATGTTTATATTCAGGAAGGGAAACATTTATCCCTCTGCAGTATTTCTATTTCATGGGGTTTTTTAATTAAACAAAACCAATCCTTCCCTCCCACACAACAGAAAACATCTTCATTAATGACCTTGGCCTTGCAAACCAAAACCAGTGTACAATCCTCACTGAAATCCAAGAGACGTGGAAGGCAGCACTGACAGGTTCACCTTAGGGAGGTAATAGAGTTTTGAGAACGTCATCAATAAAGCTTAGCAACGATTAGTAATATTTTTCCACTTATTAATACTCAAATTACTAGCTATAATGAGCCAAACTACCTTCTGGCAAAACTCCTTTTTGTCAATGGACGTACGCCAGCAGGCAATTTGGTTGAGTGTTTTACATTTACTGTATATGTATTCAGTGGGCAAATTTTGATCTGTTACCTGTTTATATTTGGAGCACATCAACAAAAGTTAGTGGAATTACAAAGTGAAAACTATGCAAAATCTGCTTATTAATGCTTTCACACTGTATTTCTTTAATTTACAATTTCTTGGGAACTGGGAAGAAAATAGAGCATGCAAAATATAGTGACTTATCAAAATCTGAAGGAAAAAAGCTGCAGAAGTCAAACTGTATGGCAGTGAATTTGTTTGCTATGTCTGCCAAAAATAGTTCTCTTCCTCCAACGCAACTGGAGGTCACATGAAAATCAGTGAGTTACAAAAATGTGGGGAGAAAATCTGGCTGCTGCTTCAGGCTGCAGAAAAGGGCATCAGGAGCATCAAGCTTGGAAGTTGCATGTAACCAACCACAGGCTCTGGTTTTTGCCCTCTGTTTAAGGAAAAAGCCTTGTTCTCACTCTATTTTCTGGTTTCTAGTGAATCTAGGAAGGGATACAATCAGGGTGCACTTGTTGGTCTCTGATCCTTGGATATCTTTGTGGCTAATCCCAGAAATGAATGTCCCTGCACCAGTGCCAATGCAGCTCTGGAGTG
>VYZP01003874.1:0-13184 GCA_013400635.1 Hypocryptadius cinnamomeus
AGTCAGTCAGTCAGTCAGTCAGCCAGTCAGTCAGCCCTTGGTGGCTGGCAGAGCCACAGGGTGGGGAAGGAGCATGAAGTAAATCCCTGCTGAGGCTGGACAGGCAGCAGGGAGCACCCAGGAGTGGGCAGGATGCTGCCAGCTCCAGGCAGGTCAGCACAAAGACTCTGCTGCACCCTGCCCACCATCCCCTGTCCTTCCCACCTACCAGAGTTGGGGTCATGAGGCAGCAGCTTCTGGCCAGCTGGAGGGTCACGCCGTAGACATCCACGGTTCTCTCAGCTTTCATCTGGTGCAACAGGCAATCCAGAGAGATCAGGGTCCCCATCTGGCTCATGTCACCACTGCAGGGGACAAGGAGGGGGTCACTGATACCAGGCCAGGCTGAGCTGAACACCTCTGGAGGAGGGCACCAGTCCAAGGAGCCATGTGGGCACTGTGGGACTGTGAGCTGTCTCTGTGTGCAAGCAAGTGAGGATATCAGGGATGCCCTCAGTATCCCTGCAGCTACCCAGGGATGGCCTGGGCACCTCAGCCTGGGAATGCCTGCTCCACCCATGTTCCCCCAGCCCAACTCTGTTTGCCCTGTCTTGTCCCAGCCCCTGGCAGAGCACTGTGACCTCCCAGGCTCAGAACTTCTACTGGCTCCCATGGAACCAGGGAATGGCCTGTTTACACCAGCCCCTGGAGCTTCAGAGGAAAATTCCACCCTTCTCCAGGATCCCCGCTCCAGCAGAACCACAGCTGGCACTGCAGGAGGGCTGCAGCCACCATTGGATGGGACTGTGCCACCACCCTGACACACAGGGGGTCAGCTCCTCTTCTGACTCTGGCAGTGGTTTTCCTTTTCATACTATTGCATTTGTATTTTTGATTTTCCTAGTTAGGAACTGTTATTCCTGCTCCCATATCTTTGCCTGAGAGCCCCCCTTAATTTCAAAATTATAATTATTTGGAGGGAGGGGGTTTACATTTTCCATTTCAAGGGAGGCTCCTGCCTTCCTCAGCAGACACCTGGCTTTTCAAACAAGACAGATTTTGGCATGCCAAGGCACTGTGCAGCTGCTGGCTCTGGATGCAGGTGTGGCCTGGGGTACCTGCAGTGCAGCAGGACAGGACCCCCTCTCCTGCGGGGGGGCGTGCCCCGTCTGACAGCTCCCAGCAGCTCCACCAGGCTCTGCACATCAGGCTGCTTCCTGCTGCTCCAGAGGGTGTACAGGAACCTCTGAACCTGCCTCTCCTTTGCCTTCTTCTCCTGTGAGACACAAAGAGCTGATGTGGGTACAGGGGAGGGACGGGCGGGTTTGGATGCAGAGGAGCCCCAGCTCTCCCATCCTTGGGCTCTCTGAGGCTCCCCTGAGCTTCCTGCCAGCTTCTGTAAAGCTGTCCAGGCATCTCTGCTGGGGCACTGCCCACCACCCACTCTGGCAACCTGCTCTCCTTCCCCACAGCACCCTGACTTGCTCCTGGAGAGGGAACTGAGAGCTGTGTGGGACTTCAAAAGGGTCAGACAGACCTATCAGCCCCCAGGGCTTCTCCCATTATCTCCCATGTCCACTCAGTTCTGGATGTTGCAGTCCAGACTCACTCCTGCATTTGTGGACTGGCACTCTGCTCTTGCAGCCTGGAGAAGTCCCACAGACCCTTCAGCCCCTAGAGATCCCTACAGACCCATGCCCACCCAGGAGCTGGGAGCCAGGACAGCCCCATGGACACGCACGTGTTTCAGTTTGAGCTGGGTACATCTCCATCCTGAGACAAGCTTCTCTGTGTCACACTGGATGGTCAGTGTCCTTGTGCAGAGTGAGTCTCCTTCCAGGGGCCAGCACACCTCACCTGGGACCTGTGTGCAACCAGAAATTTGCCTTTCTGTTGGTGGGCATTGTCTGCCATACCAGTCACCATCTCTGGGGTCTGTGGTGGGGCTGGACCAAGAGCACTCCCAGCATCTCTCCATGTCAGTTCATCCCCCACTAAAACCTGAGGGAGTTCCAGCAACACCAGCAGGTTCAGCCAGCTCATCTGGGAACCCGGAGCTGCCTGGCACCTCTGCTCAGGTCTCTGAGCTGGAGTCTGCTCAGCCAGTGCCCACACCCTGGCTGGGCAGAGCAGGAGCTGCTGCCCTGGGTCCCACAGATGCAGCTTGAAGGGCACCAGCTGAGTCCAGGCATGGGGGTGACAGGACCTGTCTCCCATGACAAGCTGTGGGAGCACCTGGACACAGGAAAGGTCCAGCTTTAGCTAAGCTGGGTCTGCACCCAGGACTCAGGAGGCAGTGAAGAGTTGAGAGCTCTGCTAGTTCCAACTGCACTGAACAGATTCCCCCTTTGCCATGGCACAGGTGGGCACAGTGCCTTACCTCCCCCTTCTCCTGCCATGGCAGAAGTGTGAGGATTGTGTGAACATCCTGCTCCCACACCAGGGTCCAGAAGTCCTCCATGGTCAGCTTGTCAGGGCCATGCACAGCCAGGTAGTCCCTGCTGAAGCTGCAGCCCTGGGTGGGGAGTGGGAATGTCACTCTCCTGCTGGAGAGGGTGCTCTGTTGGCCCAGGTGGCTGCAGGAATGGTCAGGAAGAGCAGAGAGCTCAGCAGGTCAGGAGGCAAGGAGAGAAGAGAAAGCACCAAGGGAACCAGGTGAGGATAGCCCAAACTGGGCAGGGGAGGGAAGGCATGTCCTCAGTCCCTGCAGTCCCCTCTTCTCCACACAGGACCACAGTGACAGGGAGCAGTGGAGCAGAGCAGGAGCACAGCCAGGATGGGGACAGGCACAGGGTGGGTGCTGCTGCTGGGGGTGGGACTCACCGGGACACGCCAGACCTGCAGCCCTGAGAGAGGGCCCTGCTCCAGCAGGGAGAACTTCACCCTGGAGCGATCATCTGTGAAGAGAGCGGCAGCTGCAGGGATTCCAGGCACTCTTGAGCTCAGTCAGGTTTTGCAGACTGACTGCCACCCAAACCCAATCCTTCCTTCACCATTTCTTGCAAAGGCACTCTCTTCTGCAGTGCTCATCCCCAGCCTGTTGGCTCCCAAAGGACAGGTCTCTATCCCTGCTCCTGTAGTGCAGGTCACTCAGTGTCTGAGCCAGTGGAGATCTGCCTCTCTCCGAGGATGGAGAGCTGTGAGCCCTCTGGGCCTCTGTTCCAGTGTTTGACCATCTCCATGGACATTCACTATTCCTTCTACTGAGTTAGCTTACCCTCCCAAACCCCCCCCTTGTCTCTTGCCCCTCCATGGCACACCTCTGAGAAGACTCCATGTCTTTCCTGTGCCTTCCCACATGTAGCTGAAAAGAGCAAGATCTCCCCTTTTCCTTCTCCAGGCTGAGCAAACCCACCTATCCCATCCCAAGCACCACGTGCTTCATCCCAAACACCTTGGTAACCTTCTGGGGGAGTCACCAAAGCCTCAAAATACTTTCTTATGCTCTGGCCCTGGTCCAGGCTGACTCCATGCAGGAGAGGGAGCAGGAGGGAAGAGGATGCAAGGTGTCCCAAAACTTACAGGGCAGGATGCTGGAGGAGGGCCGTGCCTGCTGGCTGCCTGAAGATGGTGATGCAGAGCTGGCTTCTTCCTTGACAACCTCCAGGAGAGCCTGCCAGGGTGAGAGAGAGTGGAGGAAGCAGTGAGGGAAGGGTCAGGACAGGAGGAACTGGAGCCCTCCTGAGGACATATGGACTCAGCAGAGGGGTCATGGCAGCACAGCCTGAGCAGGAGAGCCACGAGAGCAGCTCTGCAGTGGGCTGCCAGGGCTGTGCCATGCTGTCAGGAGAGGGCTGCTGCTGTCCAGGCAGGCACCTGGGAGGGAGGGGGTGGTGGACAGACCCTGACCAGTGCACAATGCAGGAGGGAGCTGTGTGCCTGGGCATGCAATGCCGTGGAGAGGGGACACTGCCAGAACACCCAGGGAACTGCTGCATGGAACCCACTCAGGAGGCACTTCCACAGGGTGTCCTCCAGCCCCAGCAGGTTCAGTCACTCCCCAGGTTCCCTCAGCACACACAGCCAAGGCAGCACTCCCTGCACCTGCCCAGCACAGCTCTCACCTCGTACTCCCTCAGGAAGCCCATGTGGGATTTGGCTGCCTTCTGGGCATAGTGCTGGGCAAAGCTCTTCAGTGGGATGGGGCAGGACCTGGGGAGAGAGCCAGGGCACAAGGGTGATCTCAGAACCTCCTCTGTTCAAGGTGATCCCGNGGGAGGGTGAGCTCATTGAGCAGCACCAGGCTGTGTCTGCAGCAGGTGGACAGGGCTGTGAGCAGACCCTCACTCCTCAAATGCCAGGGGTCTCCCAGGCTCCCAGCCGAGCTCTGGCCCGTGACAACCTGCTGTCTCCTAGACAGAGGCAGATCTCAGGGGTGACACAGCCCAGGGCTCATTCCCAAGAGGCAGCAAGGACAAGGACATCCTGTTCTGCATGAGGGAGGAGACAATCTGACCACAAAGACGAGTGCATGACCTCCAGATGTAGCCCCAAGACAAGGAGATAGGTGGTCAAAGCCATGCCCAGCTGGACCCTGCTCCATCCTCTTGGCCTCCATTAGGAGCACCTCCCAAGGTCACCCAGCTGCCATGAGCCTCTCCAGTTTTACATATCTCTAGGGCATGCCTGTGGGCTGGGAAGCCAGAGACTGAGGGAGGTGTCTTGCCCAGGAGAGCTCTGCCCCCACATCTCTGGTGTTGGGGTACCCAGGAGACTGCACTTTGTTCTGTGCTGGGCACCCTGTGCTGCAGGAACAACCACCCACAGCAGCAGCTGGGATGGCTGCTGGGCCTCCTGTCCTTCTGTCCTGCAGCCAAGGCTTGCTGGGAGGGGTTGTGATCAGGGTGGGCAGAGTGGCAAAGCAGAGCAAGGCCTTACCTCTGCGTCCCTGATAAATCCAGGAGAGGCTCCTCCAAGATCTTGTCCAGAATGCAGCTGTGCAGGAAAATGTACTGCGACTGGAAGGCAAAGGAACACAGAGCATCACACTGCAGAGACAGCACCAGAGGGGGGCTGTGGTCCCTCTCCTGAAGGGCAATGCTGACACCTTGTCCCAGCCCCAGGGACTGGAGATAGGAGACAGACTGGGGAGCATCACAGACCAACAACATGCTGTGAGCTAAGAACTGCCTGCAAAGGGCCTGATCCTGTTCCTCAGTGCTCCAGGGTGTTTCTGAGCCTCCTGGGAGGTCTCTGAGACTCTGGATGTTGCTGTTGTGGGTCTAGCAGGGCATGAAGCAGCTGAAGACCCCCCCAGCAATTTCCACTCCAGCTGAGCTGCTGGTTCAGCAGCAGGATGACAGTGACAGGCTGAGGACCAGCCTGGGGGTGCTGGGGCTGGCTGGCCAGCTCATCCAACTGCCAGCCCTGTGAACTTCAACAGAACAAAGTGAGGGGCCAGGGGAAAGGGGGAGCAGAGATCTCACCAGTGTCTGAATCATCAGGTACCGGTTCATCCTCAAGGAGTAAACAACACCGAAGATGTCCACGGCCTTCTCCTGCTTCATCTGCTGCAGCAGCCGGTCCAGGGCAATGAAGGTGCCCGTGCGGCCCACACCAGCACTGAGACAGCAAGGGTTAAACAAGGCCTGACACCACAGCCCTGCCTCCCTCCTGCTGCTGGGCATGCTCCCAAAGCTGCTCCCTGGGCACTGCCCGGGCACAGCCAGGCACTGTCCCAGCAGGGTATGGGGCTGAGGAGCATCCAGGCTGCCCTGGGCTGGTGCTGACCATCTCCCCCTGCCCCACAGCCTGGGGCTGGGGGCCAGCAGACTCCTCAACACCTGAGCAGGAGACTCCAGAGAGCAGCTGTTTCTCCTGGGCACTGCCTTCCCTCACAGTCTGTGCATCCCTCATCCTCCCTGCCCTCTCCCATCATCCTCCCCACCATCCCGCGGGGCAGAGCCTCACCTGCAGTGCACGAGGGTCGGCCCTGCATCCTTGGTGCTCTGGATGTGCTCCTGGACCAGCTCCCTGAAGGTCATGATGGAAGTGGTGGACTCTGGGATGCCGTGGTCGGGCCATGCTGTGTAGTGCAGGTGGGACACGAAGCGCTCTGCCTGCAGACCCTCCTGCAGGGGAATGCTGATGGGTGTGCAGCCCCCAGGCAGCCTCACACCCCTGACAGCACCTGGGCACTTGAGGACACCTGGCTCAGCTGAGGGGAACAGCCAACATCAGGTCTGCACTGCCTGGTGGCTTCTGCTGCTCCATGCTCCCCCACAGCCCCTGCCATGCTGTGGAGGTGGGAGGGAGCACATCTGCCTTTGACTGCCAGGGAACATGGCCTGGAAACCAAGGCTGTCCTGCTGCAGGGACATGGAAACGAGAGAACGAGGGTGGAGAGCAGCACGACACGTGCTGGACACGCCTGTGTCACCCTCACTGCTCCTCAGGGCTTGGGTCTTCTCTGAGCCCCAGAAATGGCAGGGAAAGGTGCCACCACCGCTGAGGAGAAATGCCAGTGCCCACCCCAAACCCCTGACACGTCCCCACAGCCCCTGGTGTCTGCACTCACGTGCCACAGCTTGAACTCCCGTACTGTCCACTCCTCAGAGCTGCTCTGCATCAGCAGGTGGACCCTCACCTGCCCATAGGACACCGGGGCAGATTCTGATGGCCAATAATGGTCACAGAGCACCTAGAGCAGGACAGGGTCCCAGTGAGTGACCAGGTGATGGGGCTCCCAGGGAGCATCTACAGAGGAGCAGCTGTAGGGGAGCCAGGACAGGTCTCGGGGAGCAGGCAGGGGTGTCTCCCCTTCCCACTGGGAGCTTTGCACAGCTCTCCCTCACAGCCCCTTCATTTGGATCTCAGCCTCCTCCAGAAAAAAGGACCTGTGTGGGTCTCATCATCCCTGGAGACTGAAGGAACAGCCCATGTGAGGTGGCTCACCCGGAGGACATGGCAATTTCAGATTCTGCAGAAATATCGGAGGGTGATGGGCATGGTCCTAGCTGAGCTCGCACCCCAAGCTGAGGCTGAGCTGCATAGATCAGCCTCTCTTCCCCCAAACTGTCAGAGAATCTGTGTGGGCTCTGCTCATCCTGGAGCCGTATCAGAGCAGGGGTTTTGTGGAGGACACAGAGCTAGCCCTGGGCTCAGCTCCCACCACCAGGTCAGGGCTGGGCTGGGGCTGGCACCAACCTACCCGCCCGTTCTCCATGCACACTGTCAGCATGATGATATTGCAGACGTTCTGCTCCCACACCAGCCTCCAGAAATCCTCTATGGTTTTCTTTAGGGGCCCCTGGGTGGCAATGAACTCTTGCTGGGATCTGTAGCCCTGAGCAAGAGGCAGACAAAAGCGAGATGAGTTAGCAGGTTGCCAAGGCAGGTGGGTCCTGCCCTGGGACCAGTCAGTGCCTGGTCTGTTTTTGAGGTAGAAGGGGAAATTCCTGTTGCACTTAGCCCACATGGGCACAGTTCCCAGGCAGCTGATCTCAGCAGCAGCTGATTTCACAGGAACCATGAGCTGCCCAGCTACACTTCCTACATATTTGGAATAAAGTGACCCACACTATTTCCCTCCAAGCAGTTCCTCATTCAGTCTAACCAGAGAAAGACACATCTGGGTTGTCCCTGTGCTGAGGGCAGGGTGAGCATGCAAGGTCTCAGGGTATTTCTTTGCCCTTGGGCACACACATGCTCCCAGATCCACACAATGGCCCATGCATGCAGCGTGCCCAGCCTGTTACCTGGGAACACCTCACACTTGGGGGATGAAGGCACAGCTCCAGGGTTGTTCAAATGCAGCTGCACAGACCAGAAGGGAAAAGAGCAGGCAGAGAGACAGGGCAGTAAGCTGGGAGGTGATGGAAGAGGATAGACAGTCCACAAGAAGAAAGCAGAGAGACTTCCCACACTCACAGCATTTGCCATCTCACAGGCTCCATCACTGCCTGCTACAGGGCAACCACAGCTCTCCACCTTCCCCCCAGCTTCTCTCTGGCTTGTGCCAGCTGTGCCCAGCTGTTCACCAGCACGTCTCATGGCCACCAGCCCTCACAGAAGGAGACACTCTGCCTCAACCCAGGGAGAGCCTCTGTGACAGAGCCCTGTGGCCACATCTCGGTGGGGAAGGCAGGTGGGCACTCACAGGCATGAAGTTGGCATTGATGTAGTCTGAGTGTGGATCCTCCCCCAGCTGGCTCAGCTTGACCCGAGAGTGATCATCTGGAAGAGACCAAACACAGCTGAGCCCCAAGGAGCCCTTCAGCAGGACATGGGACCTGGGAACCCAGTGGGAGAAGCCCCAGCAGCTCCAGCAGGGAGGCTCTGTGCTCTGCCAGGCACCTTCTCCCCAGAGAGGTGAGCAGTGCCTGCCAGCTGGGCTAGCAGGGGACTGGCAAACAGAGCTAGGGTCTGGGGCCCACCAGTGAAGCTCATGGACCCCCTTTGGTCTCCTGCTGGGACCCATCCTGAGCTGGGCTCACCCAGCACAGCTGGAGGAGCTGGGCAGGATGGGGGCTCAGCCCTGCCTCAACCTTTAAGCCTTGAGTCTCCAGCAGGAAAATGGAAACTGAGCCCATTTCAAGAGTCCTCCTGCTCCCAGGAAAGGAGCCAGGCACTGACCCTGGCAGGGATGCAAGGTGAGCCTGTCCTTGAACACCGCCCTGTGAGCTCCCACCCTGGAGGCTGGGGGAGAAGGGAGGAGACAGCACTTACAGGGCAACACATGGGGATATCTATTCTTGGAGGCATTTGCTGGCAGCTCAGCCTCCACCTTCGACTGCTCCTTCCCAACTTCCTTCAGCTCCTGTAGGACAGGGGAAAAGATAAGCACAAACACTCCTCTGGAGAGCTCCTGGTCAGCTCAGTTCCCTGCTCATGGCCAGTGGCTCTGTCTGGAGGGTAAAGGGGATTACCCTCACATACAGAACTGCTCCACTCCTCCCTCATATGACCTGTGCACTCTGAGCCATGGTGGCTTTTCCCACTGCCTTTTCCAACAGCATTGTTCATATTTAAAAGAAAAGCCCAAGAACAAGTATTGGGGTAAAAGCTTTGGAAATCTATCACAAAGCTCAGAGGATTTTCTACTGAGCAAACAGAAATATCTTGTGCTGCATCTGTTTCTGCCCCTGTCCTCACTCAAGAAGCCAGAAAAGGGTGATCTGGGGAGGGTTTGAAATTGCTGATGGGAATTTGAAGATGCTGCAGCAGAACAGCCCAGAGGCTGCAGATGTTGGCAGTGGGAGCCAGGGAAGGCAGCCTGAGGTGAAGCCCACAGCCTGACCCTGAGGTCTGAGAGTGCTCCTTGACCTTCCCTCTGGCTGCAGGCTCTTTTCTAACACTATCAGGGTGGTTCTCATCACCACCCCTCTCCCCTTCACCTCCAGTCAGGCCTGGGGCACTCTGCTCTGTGCTAGTTCACCTCATGCCACATGTGCTTTGACCAGAACTTGAACAAAACAGGTTTTGAGCAAAGGAACTGCATGTCACTAGGTCCATCCAATCTTTGGCCTCCAAGGCTGCTCCTCAGGCTGGCTGGATTGCTAGAGATGTGTGACCATCCCTGGAGAGGAGCACTCCATATTGGACAGCCAACAGCATGAGCCACCAAGTGCAGAAACCAGGTGTCATCTCTAGGAGGGTCTCATCTCACCTCAAACTCCTGGAAAAAAGCCTGGTTAGCACTTGCTGTCTTCATCTCATAGTACTGCTTGAAGTTCTGCAGGGGAACTGGCCGGTGGACATTTCTGCAGGAAATGAAGTCCAGAGGAAAACTTGCCTTAGCTCCTGGGAGGCCTGGCCAGCCTGCCAGGTGCCACTGGGACAGCCCTGCTGGGAGACCTGGATGCACACAGGGAGGGTTTACAGCCACCTCACTGCCCAGGGAAGGTCCAGCAGTTTCAATACTGCGAGGGATTTCAAGGTGATGAGAATTTTCTCCTGCTGCAGAAACTTGCAGAGGAGGTGTGGACAATGCATTGACTCGGAACGGAGCTGGGCAATAAACACTGAACTTGAGAAAGGCTGATTTATAAAATAACTGAGGGGAGGAGACAGCTGGACTTTTCCTGAGTCAAAGCATGAAAAAGGAAATAGCTAAAGGAGAGTGGGTGCTGCAGTGGGGCCATACAGAGGGCAGACTCCAGCACTCACCTCAGGCTGTAGGTCACCATCTCCTGGGGAGGGCTGCTCTTCTTAGTTCTAGAATCAAAGCACAGGGTTAGGGAATAATGTGTTCTGACTCTATGATTTAGAAGGCTGAATAATTGCTTTATTAAGCTATTCTATATTACACTAATACTATACCAAATAACATATTAAAGAGATATTATACTAAAGAATATTACACTAAAGAAATACTAAAGAAAAACCTGTGACTGTCTCCAGACAGTCACAATACATGTAGATTTAATTAGTCAAGGAATTAAAACAACTTCCACTAGTGTCCAATTAACAAATCACTTTCAGTAAATAATCTCTATAACACACTCCACATGTGCAAAACAACAAAAACAGTAAATAAAGATAAGAATTGTTTTCTCTTCTTCTTTGAGTTTCTCACTACCTTTCCCAGAGAGAAATCCTTAAAAACTTGTGCCTGCTGCTCTCCGTGAAGAGAGCTGTGGCTACACACAGGAGCTGTTACTTTTGCCTGCAGTGCAGAGATTGATGCCATGAGGTACAGTGTGCCACTGGCAGGCACACCTGTAGGGTTTTGGGACTTAACTGCATGTGGGCAGCTCCTCCCTCCCCTCTGCCTTTGGCTTCTGAGCTTGCCAGGCACAATTCCATTAGCCCACGTGCTAGTTTGTCTAAGTCTCTTTTTGCACCCTCTCCCTGCTCTCCTCCAGGCTTGGCACTGAAGGTTGGCTATCTCAGCCTGCACTCAATAGGTAAGATATGGCTCATGCTCACCTCTTTGCTTTGAGCTGTTTCCAGTAAACCAAAGCAAAAATAGCTGCAAGTGTCAGAAGAAACCCCACAATGATTCCAGCAATTACTGGCATTGAGAGTGGAGCTGTGTCTGCACTGGATCCAGCAGCTGGAATTGGAAGAAGAGAGTATAGAGAGAAGAATCAGTAAAAAAGTTTTGGTTTTTTTTTATGATGAGGGTTGCGAGGCCCTGGCACAGGGTGCCCAGAGCAGCTGTGGCTGCCCCATCCCTGAAAGTGCCCAAGACCAGGCTGGATGGGTTTTGGAGTAACCTGGGACAGTGGAAGGTGTCCCTGCCCATGGCAGGGGGTGGAACTGCGTGAGATTTAAGGTCCCTTCCAACCCAAACCATTTTATAGTTCTATGATATATGGCTGAATTTATTCTATTTATTCTATTTACTATAGCCTATGAGCTCCCTCTGGCTGCTCATTACCTCTAACCTACACAGCCAGGTAGGGAAGATGCTATTCTCCAGCTTACCTGAGAATGTGGTGAATGTCACAGCAGGGGCTACTGGGTCATACTTGGTGAAGGCAGCAATGCTGAACCTAAAGGCAAAGCAGAGTCCTAAGTCAGGACAGCCTGAGCTGAGCACAGCACCCAGCAGGCAGGACCCAGGGGAGCAGAACTGCTGCCTGGAAAAAGCTGGTTTTCTGTTATGGATTTAGGGGATGTGTGGAAATGGTCTTCCCTCCCTTTTCTCCCTCTTGGACAAGTTTGTTGCACTTGGGAAAGCATGAGAAATTGTTCAGAAAGCACAGATGGGAAGCAGCTCTCCTTCAAAGGGTTATCTGCAGAGAAGGGTAGTATCTGGTCTCTTATAGGACACAAAAAATTAAAACCACATTGTTCACGTCAGCTGGTTAGCAGGGTTGACAGGAAGGAGCTGAGCCCTGTTTGACATTTCAGCTGGAAGGGCCAGACCTGCCCAGACCCTTCCTTGCACACACACACAAGTGGCTGGTGCATCCTCTTCCCTGTGCAGATCTGCCCCTCATCCCCTCCTGGCAGCAGGCACACCAATGCCCACAGCTCTCTGACTTTCCTTCTGAGCAGGTGACCTGGAAGGGCCCATTCTTGTGCCCTAAATGCAAGCCAAAGCCTTTAAATGTAGCACTGGATTTTAGCAGCCAAGGGTTTGTTATCTGTATGTGGGTCCCCACACCCAGCTGCCAGGGCACACACCTCCTCTGAAAAGTGAGCCTGCAGATGCCAAGGCATGAAAGATGAGGGCTTGTGGATAAATAATTCACTGAAAGACAGGAAACAAGAACAGAAATTCTGAGTGGGAATGAGCTGTCAGCTTTTCACCACCCTAATAATCATTAATTCAGCAGCACAGTCTACTGTGGATATTTAGGTCAGATATTTGGGCTGAGTGTTCCATGTACTGAGGATATTTAGGCTGGATATTTAAGATATTTAGGTCAGATATTTAGGATATTTAGGTCAAGTGCTGTTTGTACTGAGAACATTTATGTTTTTAGGGCAGCCAAACTGAAAGAAAGCTGTGGTGTAAAAGTAAGAAAGCTATGGTGTATAAGTACCTTCTAGTCCTGAATAACTGGACAGTTCAGTACATGTTACTGACTCATGGGACTGAATCATGGCAGGTGGACTAATGACAGGGCCTGGTGTCCCTGAATAAGCTGCTCCCCATGGGAGGTCCCTGCTGGAGTGAGAAGTCCAAGTGAGTGGGGCAGGTTCAGAGCCTGTGCCTGGGGTGATTGTGCTGCTGTTGAAGTCCCCTCGAGGCTGCTGACAGCCCTTAGTCTGAGATCTCTGCCCTTCTGCTCCCTCTCCATCCCAGCTGACCCCTGTCTACCCCTGCAGAGCTCAGGCTGAGGGGTGAACCAGCAAGTCCTGCCCTGAGGGTGAGGCATGAGCAATACACAGCAGACAGATGTGATGGGTGATCAGTCTCCAGGCTTCTGAAACCTTCTGAGACCCCCAGCCAGCCCAGGGACCTGGGATGGACACGGGATGGGAGTGCACTGTCAGCCATTCTCCTGCCAGGCAGGATTACACAGCACACCAGAACTGCTCTCTGCTCTCCATGACCCGATTCTGACTGGAATTTCCCAGGCAGTGGCTCTCTGGAAACTCCCCCTTTTTCTTTTCTCTTGAGAAAAACAGCCATTTCCCACCCCCTGGGTGTTATCACCAATCTGGGCCAGTGCTGCCCTAACCAGCAGCTTAAGAGCTCCTGTTTGGCACAGGTGTGAATATAAACCAACTCAGAATCAGGTAAAGTTTTCCATGTCTGCATACAGGAACAGTAGTGAGAAAAGGAAGGGAAGGGAAGGGAAGGGAAG
>VYZP01003876.1:9886-25758 GCA_013400635.1 Hypocryptadius cinnamomeus
CGCGCCCCGCCGCCCCGGGGAGGGGGTGCTCGGGCGGCGGGGAGCCGGTCCCTGCCCCTGGTGGTGCCTGCTGGTGGGGCGTGCGGCGCTGCCCGGCGTGGCAGAGCCCCGGCAGGTAGGGCCGGCAGGGACCGCGCAGCATCGCCACCCTCCGCGCTGCGCCCCCCCGCGGCTGGGGCCGGCGCTGCGGGTGCCGCCAGGGGATGGACGGATAGACGGACGGACGGACAGACACCCCCACGCCGCAGATGTGAGGGTAGACAGGCCGGCGGACACTGCCCATCTCCTTGGCAACCGCGACCAACTTCTCGGGTTCTGGCTATTTTTGGGTTTTTTTCCCCCTCTCCCCTGCCTACCTCCTAGCTTCGGCTAACTCCGCTCCCGCTTGCCACTGCGGGAAGCCGCTGGCTTCCTCCCCCGTTTTAAGGGCTTTGCTGCGGAGGTCAGTGCGCCTTTCCAGCCCTAGGTTTGCTCCTCCAAGCCCTTCACTCGGGCCAACCGCGGCTCCTCGAGGGATCCCTGCGGCCCTGGCCCGGCCCGGGGAGATGCTCTCCCCAAAATCATCTCCCCAAAGTCACCGTCACCTTGGAGGTGAAAATTCTTCACTTTAAAACCCAAACATGAGATATTTCTCCCCTTCGAGGCAAGCCCCATGATCCTAAACTCTTTCAGACTGTCTTTAAAGGACTGAAATAGCTGGCAGGCATCCCTTGTTACGGCCATGCCGCCCCTCTTCGCTTTGCACCTTTCTTTCACAGGTACCCCACTGCTGAAACGCTTTGCTACTTTAGTAATTCCCCTTTACTTCAGGGGACTTAAGAGTTCCAACTCCCAATTCCCCTGGGAGGCTGTCTGTCTGTCGTGTATGAGTTCCACTTGTCATCTGGAAGATAAATACACCCTGTCTTAGCCTTAGATGCCTCTTTTTGACAAGTTCCTTCCAAAAACACATATATGTCAGTACAATACACTTGCCCAGAAAGTAGGACTATTAAGTACTTTTAAGCTTGAAGAGATGGGAAAGAAATGTAAGAAAAGTAGCTCAGCCCAGCTGCGTGTTTAGTAAAACTCTGCACCACGGTCCTTATTCTCCAATAACACTAAAGCACTACTGCATGGTGCCAAAGCTGTTTGCTTTCCGCGTGTTTACACCTCTACTTTGGGCATTCCCGTCCTTAATCCCTTAGGGGTGGGGTTAGGGCTATTTCTGTTTTAAATCCGGACGCTCATTTTTTTGTGTGTGTGACCCGGCTGAGGGGCAGCGGTGGATTCCATGTCCGAGCCTTCCATGGATACACCACGGCGCGTCCGTGCCGCGGAGGTCCCCAGAGGGACCACACGGTGCCTTGGAGCGCCACCTCGTGACCGACACGGCAGAGCCACCCAAGAACCGTTCTTTTCCAAGATTTTTGGAAGGGGGAGTTTTGTCCTAGGTGAAAAGTAAGGCTAAATCTAACCACCCCCCCCTGCCCCCCAATTTGTTTATTTTTAAATATTTCACAGTTGGCCTTTTCGTTAAATTTAATGGAATCATACTAAAATTTATCATGGGATAAATAATCAAAAAAGTTTATATTTCATGAAGGAATTCACTAGAATTGTCTAAAAAGCAACTATCTCAACTTTTAAAAAAGCCAAAGTGCAATAAACAAGTCTGCTAAAGCAACAAAATGCTTCCACTGCCTTGGTGACTTGCTCTCTGCTGTGCATTATAAGTGTCGTGTTACCTGCAGCTGTTGAGATACAGAAATCACCACACTTGTGCCTGGCTCTACACATTTATAGTCCATAACACCTGTAGAGCACTGAGGAAAGGAGGTCCCCTTGATGGAATCTCACATTGTTTATATATGTCCTCATATTCTCCGAGGGTGGCATACAACTGAAAGCTAAAGATCATTCAGATCAGCTGTCCCTCTTCTAGCGAGCTTGTTGTGTTTTTCCTTTACCAAGATCCTGACAGATAGAATACATGAGGAAATACAAAAGTACTGTATTTATCAAAAGAGGGCCTGAACTGTAAGTCAGGATTATCACATAAAATAAAGAACATCATCTACAATGCCAGGCTGAATATTTCCAGATGGGTCTTTTCAGTCTTCCTTGCTAAGGGACATATCTTAGAAAAGGGATCCTTGTGGATCCCCAACTTTTCCCCCTGTAATTATGTTCCTGTGCTTGGTTATAATAATCTAACATAATCTCTATGTCAATTCCAAAAATGATTTTATGAAAAATTTAATTTTAAAAATAATGACTAAGCAGCTTCTTCCAATGTGGACAGTAAAAGCCAGATTCATGCCTGTAAACCTGTTCTGGGTAAGGGGGATAAGCAAGGGCTACCCTGGGCTATAGGTGGAGCCAGCCCACTCTGGGGGGCACCTCCAGTGTTTCTGCTCTCTACCAAAGTACTTTAGCTGTGCCTCAAAACCTTTGGGCAGCATGTTAATTGGCTTCTAAAGTTCTTCCACACTAATGCCCTTAAAGCTTCGGGGACTATTCCAATAAAATAATAATAATGCTTAATAATAAAAGAGGATCCAATTTTAAAAAAGGATCCATCTCTTTACAGAATAGAAAGACCATACAAAGCTGCATATCAGGCAAGAGCATAAACAGAATTATGGCTGCAGAACAGTACTCCCACCTTCAGAACACCTTCTCCCACAGATATGCACCATTCCAAAAGTGCTTTGAAAAGACAGAACAGCCTCTGCAGAATTATTTGGTTTCCTGGTTTGCTATTTATGAACACCTGTATATTGGGGGCACTGCTGCCTCAGGAGGCAGCACAAGCTATTGATAGTGCTGAGAATCACAGCAGTCACTCAACAGCCTGTGCAGACTTGGACCAATTGCTTTACCTGTCCATTTCTGTCTCCCTTCCTTCCTTCTGTCCCTCTTCTTTCTGTCCATTTGCAGTGAAAGCCCACAGTAGCAGGGCCTGTCTTTCACTGTATTAATTCAGCACCTCTCAAAATAAACTTGTTTTGTCTGTCTCCCCAAATCAGGGCTTTCATGAGGCCAGTAAGGCACATAAACCCTGACCCTTTTGATTTCAGTTCATCTATTTTTCTGAACTGTACTTCAAAGAACTGGGAGGGATCTGGCCCCTTTGTACAGGGGACAAGGAATGCACGTGCCAGAATTTGTGCTGGGAGCACCTACACTTTGAACCCTGAACCATGTATCTCCAAACTTTACTTAAATACTTTCTATTAGGAAGAAAGGAACATTGCAAGCCCAACACTTCAAAGCAATATAGACCATTCTGCATTTGTACACATATGTAAGGGAAGCTTTTGAAACTAACAGGCAATAGAGATGCATAGCACCGCATACTCAATGCTGTATTACTTCTTTCCAGGAAAATACAGCATGTAAGTTTCCTAGAAGTCAAGTAGCAGCATGCAGCTGAAGTAATTCAATGATTTGTTCCTGTACATGGGAGCAAAAAACAACAACACAAGTCCACCATAATCCATAAAAAGTTCTGCACAAGAAAATTCAGCATGCAAGAGGAAGAGGATATTTTTTTCTTTTTTTCCTAATTGGAGGAACAAGGAATTACATAGCAGCTGCTGTAACAGTTAAGAGGGGACATTTATTCCATAGCTTTGGTGAGATCACAATCAGTTTTATCTCACTCTCCCATCAGTGATACAATGTGTGAAACTATGTGGAAGTAGTGGCAAATTTGGATATTCTGGGAAAACAAAAAAAAGCTGTAAGTCAGTGCCAGACTTTGAAGACAGACATCAACTCATGCTTGAGGACAGCTACTCTCTGTGCTGTTACCTTCCTCGAAAATTTGTCACCTGCTTCATCCAACTGTCCCTCCCCTTTCATTGCCAGGGTGCCAAAAGAGATGAAGACTCATGCAAAAGCATTTCCTTAAACCTGTAATTATTTTAACACAGTGGATCATGAGGCTCATAAGGCTCAAAACACCTTACTGAGCATTACTATCTAAAAATCCATAAGCTTCTTTCCTCCTAAGTGTCTCATGAACAGTTTTCCATGCAGAAAAATGCTTTAACAGATAGAAAGTGGCAAGACAGAAGGGAAGAGTAATAGAGATGTTTGTTTTTTTCTCTCCTGCTTGAATTATAACCACTGAGAGGGAAAGATGAAAACATTAATGAAGAGATTGAAAATACCATCATCACCATGAAAAGCAGAGTAGATCCTTCTTTTATGGTACCCAGTCAATCTTAGTAAAAGCACATTTTGCCAAGATGAAGGTTACATCTCAAACAGGTGAATAAGGACTTGATGCATAAAGAGCTGGATAAAACTTCATAACCTTCATTATGCAGGACACTGGTTACAGCAGTATCTCTTGAAATTAATAAGGGGCACCTCTAAACGCTGCAAGAGAGAACACACAAAACAAGGTTGTGCCTACTACCTGCTCTGGGATTATACCTTAGCATATAAGGTATGGTGGGAGAAGATGACAAGGACCTGTGGAAACAGAGCTGAGAAGAATACCTTCTAGAAGTCCTGTTTGATAACTCTGTTGCCAAAACAGTTTTAGAAGTGGCAGTGATGTGTCCTTGTGTTCACAAGGAGATGAGAGTGGCATTCTGAAATGGTTGGGTTTTAGGAAGTGGGGGCATAAGGGAGCCAGAAGGGAAATATCAAGGGAAAAAAAGATCCAATTGCTCTTTGTCCCTCCACTAGCTTTAGACTTGAGTAGGATGAAAATTTTAACTCAATGACTTGTCCACTGGAGACTTCAAAACAGTGACTTGTGCCAGTACAAGTTCTGGCTCCTAATCTGCTGCAGATTACTTGCCATTGTAGTTTAGCATTTCAGTTACCTTCAATATGAATCTCACAGATTAGTGTGATTGCTGCTGCTCTAACATGCAATCCTCTTAAACACCTAGGTTTGCACACTCCAGAAATGTCAGGCAACTCAGAGGAAAGTCGTGTCTTTGGTATTTTAGGCTTATCATAGTTGAAATCTTAAATGCTGGATAGTCATTAACTGCTCTGGACTGCACAGAACAGCAAACAGAGCTCTAGTAACTCAGCTGATGAGAGAAAGCTTTTGGGATATTTTAGGAGACATTTTCTTATCTCTTGTTTGACAGTAGCAAAAATGGCTACAGCTGGCTCTGATTTCTTCTTCAAAGCACTTTGGGCCCTCAGGCTGAGGTACTTTCCGTTGTACCCATGATCTGTGGTCAGCTATCAGTTCCCTTTCCTGTTCTAATCAAGGTCCTGAACATGCAAGGAACACTGAAGCATGTACATATTTATCAGCAGGACTAGTCTTGCCTATAGACTTCTGCAAAGACTGCCTCTGCAGGCTTGGGATTGTATAGTGCAGGACAAAGAGAAGAGGCCGTGCCCTCCACTCACAGTCCCTTTATCCTTCAGCACAGCTCAAAACCAGCTGTGGGGAGTGACGTGGCTCTAATCCACATGGGCAGTCCTCTCTGCTCCGTGGAACACACCATGGCACCACTTCAGAGGCAAAAGCTGATTCAGCTTCACAGAGGACTTAATATTGTGAAATTTTATTTTTTTTCAATTGAGAGCCCTGAGGGCCTACCTGCCCTCCCTTCCCTCAAAAAGACCCAAAACAAACAAACAACAACAACAACAACAACAACAAACCCCAAAAAACAAAACAAAAAAAAACCCAAAACCAAACAAAAAAAAAAAAAACCCAAACACCAGCACAAACCAAAAGCACTCACAAAAGACCCAGAACTTCCAGAGGTTCCAAATTTCAACTGCAGCCTGGCAGAGCAGCTGCAGATGTGCATGAGTTGGCAGGACATCTTGCCAAATCATGGTAAGATCTTGTAAGACTCCTGCAACAATTCTTTTGAACCTTTCCTGAACCAAAGCCATTTCATTTTTAACATTAATAGCAGCCACAAGACTCCAGGAAAATTCCAACAGAAGCTTTTGTCATAAAATAAATATTTTCCTGATTTCTCCACAATTCCACAAATAATTAAAGGTTATTTCTCAGGACACCTTCCTGCAGACAGGAGGGAAAAATATCTTTAATGCAGCCAGCTCCTGCAATTTTCCTCTTTCCCTACCCACCCAGCCACTGAGAGCTAGAGTGAGATTTGTGTACTAATTTGAAATCCTGCATTCTTCAGGGAGGCCCACAGTACCAAAGCTGCTCTCAAGATTTTCCCTTTAATTTGCTGTAATGTGAAGAGAGTCCAATGCTGTTGAAACTTATATAGTTTTACATTGCAGCATCTGTTCAATTTACTACAGGGACAGAAACTCTTCCATCAAAACCAGCTGGAGGACTAAGCACCAGGTCAGAGCATCAATCCCTTTACCAAACCAAGTCCAAGCCAACTATATAGTGGGAGCTATGTAGTACAGATTTCCTAAAATCAATGTGCTCATTTTAATTAGAGTGTAAACATGTACTCATCCCCTTGTTTAGCTGCAGTCTTTACTGCACACAATCCACAATTTAATAGCCCATTGCCATATAAACTTAAACAAGAAGCATGCTACGAAAGATGTGCTTGAGTTCAAGCTCTGACTTTATCCAGTAAGCCTGCCCTATTACCAGTAACAACTTTTACCCTAGACAAAATCTCTGTAAACCAAGTAAAGTTTTATTCCAAAGTAGGTACCTCTATTGAAATATAAATGCATGTAATTCCTTGTACTGTAATTAAATGCATTTTAATTCAGTTTCTCTGTTCCTCCAACACAGCTGAACTGAGGTGGGCTTTGATGAGGAAGTCTGCATCTCCCCTGCTGTGACTGTAGCCTTAACCTCTTCAGTTGTAACAAAATACTATAAAACACTGTAGCTGTCACCTGGAGAGACCAGTGAGTATCAGGGGTATAGCAGCAGAAATTGAGGACTATAGTCCTGTAGCACGAGCCCTGTGGGGCTCACCTGGTGAGAAATAACTTACAGAGCAGCACGACACCACAATCAAAAGTTCAGGAAGAGAACAAGCAGGGTCCTGTCTCCTATGGTCCTGTAGTAACTCTTTTCCATCTCTAGGCATGCTCAGATTAGCTAAGGATTGTGACAATTAAGAAGTTTCAACTGTTTCTCAGTAAACAGAATAGTGCTTCTGAAACAAGAAGAATTCAAAACAGGGAGAAAACTTTTTCCTCATTGTCTTTTAAGGAAGAAGGATAAATCTCTCAATAGGGTCTTTAAAATACCTGGATGCAGCATTGTAAAGTTAATATTCTTGTAAAGACAACCTAGTCTAGAGATGCCAAGATTATGGTATAATTTATATTAAATTAATAACACATAATTTTTTAAATAATTTAAAATTATAATAAATATACATGATGAAGTAGAAATATATAAAAATGTCGAATTACATTAATTTTATAATTTATATTATATCAGCTGTGTTTCTCACATTTTTAGGTAGTCTTAATGCTTAAAATGTTGATGCCGAGCACTGCTATGAAGCTTACCACCAGTGAAAATGAACATATTTTAGTTGGAAAGACTAGACAAAGCAAATTAAAGTTAGACCTAAGGATACAGTTGGCTGCTTAGGGTTTTAATAGGAATAGTATAAGTAAAATTCAGTTCCCACAGAACTGTGCAGCAATAGGAAAGTCTTCATCTTGTGTAGAATCCTGCTGCACTTGTCAACACACCAGACAAACCTGATAGAACCAGGCTATACATGATCTCTGTGGTTTACGAGAAACTTCCAACAGAGAAGATACTGCAGAAAATATCCAAGCTCAAATCTTTGCCTCAGAGTTTTCCACCACATAAACCAATGCCTCCCCTTCTATAAAACAAAACAAGACAAAAAAAAGTCTATACACCCATGTGTGTTGATTTCTGCAGCTCTAATCTGAGTTTAACAAAACAAAAGGTCAGCAAATCTTCATTCCTTCTAGCACATTTTCTCCAAGTCTCAGGATTCTATTTCAGTCCCATGGTGGCTGCAGGGGTAATTGCAGTTGCTGTGAGGGAGCCTGTGGCTCACAGGCCATGTTGACACAGACAGCAGCACCGTTGCCCAGCACTGCTGCGAAGGAGGGGAAGAGCCCTCCCCAGACCCCTCAGACCGCCAGCATGCTGCATCTCAGTGGTAGAGTATACATCTCACACGTTTTCCCAGTAATCATGTTTAAAAGGACCAGGAATTAAGGCATTCTGGTTGCCTACTTCATCCTTAAAAGCACGCCCTGCTTGGTTACACACTTGCAAAGGCTTTGAAAATACATCATTCTATCCAAATATACAGTGATGATTCCAGAACCACTTGGAAGCTCCAATTATAATTTTCTGCTAAATGAGTTCTCCTCCCTAAGGACTCTCCAGAGGAGCCTATGCTTTGGTGCACTAAGCTACCTATGAGATAGCTGAAGCTCAGACTAACTCAATTCCTGACAGGCAGCTGCAGTTTCAGCTGGTGTGAAATGGCAAATAGAGGAGAAGATTATCAAATAGAATTAAATGCAGCATCCTCAGGAGGCCTGGATATAGAAAGGGTAAAATTCCACTCACCTTAATCCTGCATATTATTTTCTTCTATTGAAAGGCCATGGCTGAATGAATAACGACAGGAGGATTTAGTCTCATATATTCATTGCTTCTCTTTTCAAATTACATGAAATACAGAGTGCAGACCCATTATTAGTGTTGCTGGTTTTTAGTATTATTATGTCGTTAGAGATGGATTGGATTAACACAGGTATAATAAACTGCAGTGAAAGTAGCTTACAGAAGATTACAGCACAGTAAGGCTTCATAAAAGTGTGCTCAGAGAGCTGATGAAATCAGAAAAATGTATACTATCACAAAGTGAAAATACAGCAGGCACAAGCTACTGACTGCTTGAAAGCTCCCAGGTAAACTCTCATTGTTCTTCAGCTTAAATTACACATCTAAAATAAATTGGTATTAATTTCAGTCAAATACAATAGAATTAGAGAAGCAAAATCAATACTTGTGTCACCAATTTCTTGATGAAAGAAGCCTCGGACCAAAAAGATATAGATATAGATATATCTACATGTGTCAAGACTGCAGATAGTACACATAAGATCTTGATGTGCAGAACCTGCATGAAACACAGCATCCTTGTTTTTTTACCTAGAAATAGACAATTTCATCTACATGTTTTTATGGAGCTGACGCTGAACATGACAGTATACCTACCTTCTACAGCTCTCTCTGTCTGTTCTCTGTCTTCACCTAGTGCTTAATCAGGGCATTAAATGCTTGAACAGGATCTTAATTTTCATCTGCTTTCTACCTCTGCAAGTCCAACCCCACAACTCAGAATAATGTAGAGCTTTCTGATGGCTTTATTTGGCCTTCAGTTGCACACTCAGGTTTGTGTCAAGGGTGTGCAAACCCTGCCAGACATAAGCAGCAAGATGAACAGTTCTACAGAGTGCAGAACAGCAGTGGCAGACCTGTGGGAGGGTTACACTGCATGTCCCAGCTCCACCTGAACATGACTGAGGTGTAGTAGAGCCCACATCTCTCTCTGCAGGGGAGGCATACCGTGAGCAGCTGGGCAACAACAGCAAGTGCTGCCATCTGCGCCACTCAGGGTCATCTGGGCCTCACTTGGTGCTTCCACAGCTTGCCAGCTATAGCTGATCAGCCTGCACACTTCGTTTTGGGCAGAAAAAAAATAGGAGTTTTGTCTTTGGATACCAAAGTTACATAAAAGTCACTCCACGCTAGGAACTGAGAGGGTGTAGCTCCAGAATAATTTCTCTATCAAGTTATAGAAACTCCAGCAAGTCTCCAGTTTGCAATTTCAAAAATTATTTATGATGAGGCCAGTATTTTACAAGTCTCTTCTTTTTAAAGACATGGATAAATATTCATGAATTAGATCTCGTAACACAGAAAAGGGGAGTATTATTCTCCCTTAGTAAAGATAAGGGAAAGATCATACAGAGAGGTTAAATGACTTTCTCAGGTTCACATGGGAAGAAACAGAGTCAGAGCCAGAATTTTGGAAGGAATTTCAGGTGTCTCCATTATAAATGTAAGAGTGGCTTGACACAGGGACTGCAAGCTCCGTGTCTGTTTGAAATCAGGCCACTCAAGAGGGCCCACAATTAGGCAACCACTGCTACCAATGACCTTGGCAAAACTTAGTCCTTTTTCTTGACTGCTGCTCCACAGTCTTCAGTACTGCAAAGTGCAGTGTGCTGTCCTACCAAAATACAGTGGGAGCTAATTAAAAGGCTGTAACTTATCCCTAGCCACCCGAAAATTAAAGCTCCATGTTCATTAAACACTGTTTTCTTTTCTAATCATGTTCAACAGAGCTTAATGCATTATTTTTACACTAGAAATTTGGGATAAGTCCTGGGTATTGCAAAACAGTCATGCTCCAAGAAATCCTTTCACTCAAGAATAGATGATTACAACAGCTTCTATAAATATAAATTGTTTTACAGCCAAAGACAGACATCTAGTTTTCACTGAAATTAAGCCAGCAAATCTCTTCTGCCAGTACTATAACAATAATCATGCTGATAGTGTTATTTCAGTTTACCAAAAGCCAGGATCCAATATGCTGCAAATTAAATCAAGCACCAAAAGATAAGCAATGTGAAAGGAAATGAATACTAAAAAAAAAATTTAAATGTTTACATTTTTTTGCTGGGTTCAGATACAAACCCAACATACACAAGCAATCCTGCATTGAACTATAGCTTTATTTTCCCCCTGTTGCCATCCACCCTACTCCCTTTTTTTTTTAATTTAAAAGCTGATTATGCAGACAAAGATATTATGAGAGAGCATATTTCAGTTGTAAGGTTTTAGGACAGGGAAGGAAAACAGGGCTCAGACCAATTAAAAGCTTTGGAGAAGAAAGGCAAATCAATTAAAAATGCCAGAGGGCAGACATTGCACAGAAGGAGAAGAGACTTTGACAAATTCCAAATAACTCTGTTCTCCACAGTCCATAATGGCAGATGAAAATAAGCTGTGCTCATACCCACAAATATTCAGAGGAGAATAAGGCATTTGATACCTCATGGATAAAACAGATCTGTGCTTTCACACACTGAATAAACAAGCCACAGGACTGAGTTAGTGTTTGGTGGGTACTTTGGAGAAGAAAAGCAATGTATAAAATGTGAGGTGCTATTTTTAAGACACACAAGCAGCCAGCCTTCCAACTCAGCTGCTGAATTATTAGTCTTATTGATCTGCTACTGCATTATTTTTTACACCACAAAGCCCGTTCGCTCTCAATAGAACACAGGCACTGAAAAGACAATAGTCATAAAAAGATTTGCAATCTGGAACTTCAAAGAAATCATATTCCACTTTTGGCAGCTTACTAGGAATAAGAACCCAAACTGCCATTGCTGAATGTATCCTTTGACTGTAACTATAATTTAAAAGCATTGTCTGATGTAATTTCTTCCTTTTTTTCACACACTGATTCCAGGCCAATTATTTATCCCCCCTCCCCCATAAGAATAGTGTTTTGAAGTCAGCCAATGAAACATGTTTTATTTAAGGACTATATTCCTAAAGCAATGGAATGGATTCTTTGGAGACCTAAAGGTTGCAGAGCACTTCATTAGTTCCACATAATGAAAGAATGGTGCAATTGAAGGAGGTCTCTAAGGGAGAATGGTGTGAAAATTAGAGACTCGTCTGCTCACTTGCAAAAAGGAAAAAAAAAGAAAAGAAAAAAGAAAAAAAAGGAAAGGAAAAAAATTGAGAAAAAGGAAAAAAGGGGGAAAGAAGAGGGGGAAAATGAGAAAAATGAGAAAAGGAAAAAATTTGTGGATTTTCTAAATAAAGCACACTGTCTCCATTCAGCCCACGGAGAAAGGGTGCCTACTCAATCCTCTTACCGTTGACAATATAATAAAACCAGAGGAACTTTTTTGAAGTAGATCTGCACATTCCACATTTGGATTGAGGGGCAATGGACTGTTTAAATTGCTATTTACATTTCCAGCTGTTTTACCAGCGATTTGCCCAACTTAATAGCTCTTTAAGCTTTTAAACAAGAAAATAGCTATTCTCATGACTCAAAGAAGAAACCATGGTTATTTCAGTCTGCCTCTATTGTAAAAGGCTTAGACCCCTCTCTCTTTATAGATGCCCTTCCCTTTATAGTACTTCCCTTTTCCATCTCCTCCTTCTTTCTAAACCTTCTTCCATCTTTTTAGCTCACTTTTTACATTATATACTTTTTTAGCACCATAATGTATCTTTGCTGATACTGCTGATTCAAGGAAAGTGTTTGCAAGTAGTCACCAAGGTTCCCAAGAGAGACTTAAGTTAGCCAGAAAATTAGATTTGCATGTATAATCTTCTGCTAGTTATTGGGGAGTTAGTCTATGTTAAACAAGTGCTCTACAGCTATTGAAAAATGTATGTTTATTTATCCACTTTCCTCGGGGGATATATTAAAAAAACTTAGATATGTGTACAGACATAATGTAAACTGTATTTTCTGCTTATTTTTCAGGCAAAGTGGAAGAACAGGGCAAAGGGGCAGTCCACAGATAAGAATGAGACCAAGATGAAAGGTTAAAATGGGAGGGAGGTTAATTCATAGTGGCTCTATAAAAAAACTGCAATTATTTTGTTGTAATTGGAACCTATTAGCCTGTTTAAGTTGGTGCTAATAAACTGTAAAATCATGAAGAAGAAATTCAAAAACAAAACCCACCTCCTCCTTTTCCCCTGATCAAAGCTTCAATGTTTTCCTTTTATTAACTCTAAATGTCTCCTGTGTTTACAGATGATTGCAACCCTAGTCAGACAGTGGAGCAAACAACCAAATCTAAACCTTGCAGGAAGTGGTAGCAGCAACTCTAATTAAAATTTTTGAAATGAGTACGGTTCAGTAAAGAAAATTTTAGCAGTGGTCAGAAAAATATAAGTTCTTTTTAGATTGTATCCTAACTCAAATATTTTTAGAGAAATTAATTGCAACTGGCATAACACCGGACATCTGTGATTTTCTTTTGAAGGTAACACTTCATATTTAACAGTCATGCAGTCTAAACTACACATATTCTAAACTAAAATGCCCATTTTTTTGGTATGGTTTGTAAAAGTTAGTTTATGATCCCCAGAGCAGGTATACTGGCTGCTGCTGAGCAAACGTTTGTCCTGGTGTCACACACTGGCATGTCAGTGACAACACAGCAGTGTCACTAGGCCAGACAGGACCATGAATCAATGTGTATTTGAATTACTATGGTTATAAGAAAATTGCCTTCTACCTGGACATCTATTCCCTTCAGAAAGGAAGGGAGAAAATCTGCACACCTGAGTCATTAAAAGGTGACAGAGTTCTAGAGGAAGCAGGTTTAAGGGTAAATCAGGTGCTATCTTTGTCTACAAAGGAAAAAAAAAATCAAACAGCATAAAACCCAAGGTCCAGTAAAAGCCACAAAAAACTGGAAAAACATCCGAAAAATTTCTAAGCACAATTAGACTTTATGAAATTTTTTAGTGAAAAGAAATTCCATTGTCTTTTAGTACTCTGCAGGAGGGTGGAAAACAACGAGTATTTAGCAGAACTTTTTCTGGAAAACTCTTTCCTTAGGTTTTGAAAATTCTGAGGGAGCTCTGCTATTAGCACTAAAAAGAATGCAAATATACATGGAGAGGGAGCAATGGGACAGAGAGGGGGAAAGATTTTGTAAACATCTAATGTGACAAATCCAGCTCTGTTTTAGTACTGTTGAAAAATCAGCACTCTGCCTAAATATATAAGAACATATGAAAATACTGAAAAAATGGTTTGAAAGGAAGTGCCTCAGAGCAGACATATATCTCATGACACTCAGTTCTAAGAAACTTGATGCTTTCCCACCCTACATAAGACAGATTTTCGGTTATGCATAAAATATCTCCTGTTTTTACTAAATTTCTGTTATCATTGTGCAGCAGTAAGAAAGGAAGACTGCAAATCAGATCTTGTTCTGTGCCAAGGAGGTGCCTTAGGAATTTAGGCACATTAGATATATTCCCCTAGTCTTGGTTTCAACAGCTAAAAAAAGCATTAAAATCCATCTTTGTTGAAGTTCCTTACAAAAGAAGATGAAAAAAGCTACTGTGTAGAACGTGGAAAGAATTAGCTTATGGGCCAGTCTATTAACAGCCAACAAACCTGTGCAGTAGAGTAGCCACAGGAAGTCACACTGAGTAAAAAAACGTTTGAAAGTAAAATTTTCCAGCATTGGGCAAGATTAAGAGAGACAAACTCCTGTGAGCAGCTTCACTAAAACCAACAGTTTACAGTAATGAAAGAATCAGGACCATTCTTGAGCTGCAGGAGCCCTGTATTAGAGAATTCATTTGTATGAAAACACTTCTTTGTCTGAAAGATGGAAGTTTAACTGCCAAAGGAGCCATAGTAAAAGGTCAACAACTCAACCTGAGCACTCTGCACTATATGAAGAGTTTTACATTTTATCCAGCATTCAGCTGCCACAGCCACCAGATCTCAGTAGTATCTTCTGACAAATCTTATTAGGCTTCTTCCTGCTCTATTAAAATCACTGCAGGTTAGGAAAGAAGGATCAAATCCATGTTGTGTTGCCTGATAGGTTTTATATTTACGTATTTGCTAACACGGGAAATATTTAACCCAGCAATTACTATTTGTCTAAGAGAAATCAGATCCGTTTCTGCAAACCTGAAAAGCACTGATAAACTGCTTAGTTGCATTGCTCTGTTAACATTCATGGCAGGTTTAGCTCTGCTAGCCCTGAATACTCAGTTTCAGACTTCAGTAGGATTCATAAGGTGTCAGGGAAATTCTCTCTCAGATGACAGAAAGCTTGGCAAAATGAAAACTCACTCTGGTCTATAAGTTATGGCACAGAGCATGGCTGCAAGACAACTTTTACCCTTACTCACACTTCTGTCCCTTCCAGTAACATTTATGGGCCACACACAAACATATTGTGTGATCTCAACCTACCAAAATGAAGCCTAGGAAAAAGCATAAGCAGGGAAAGAAAAGACAATTAGTGAAGCAGCAAATGGGATCTGAGAGAGCAGAATGTCTATTGCTACAAACTCAGTGTGATGGCTCAGAGCTGCGAGCACTAGAAAGGCACAAACCATTAGTCTAACTGCAACGGGTAAAACATGGGTTCTTGCCAGCTGGAGATATTGTAACCAAACATAGCAGGGGCCACCTTAGTCTGTGTCTCCTTGTTACAGAAACATCTGAGGCAACAGAGAAGAGCAGTCACGCACAATATCCAGCATTATGTAAAAATAGCTCCTCAGCAACTCTGGGATGTGCTCAATCAATAGCTGGAAAATACTGTTGGGTTGAACACTGAGTGTAGCAGGTGCACCTAATAAGCAGCTATTAAAATGCCTGTTCCCCCAGTCAATTCCTTACAGATACTCACTCCTTGGGCTACGGAGTTTTCAAAAGCTCTGTCACTTAAGGCTTCTCTGGCTCTGTTGCCACCACCACAGCAGTCACACAAGCACATGTACCTGTGGGGGGTAATCACTGTGCTTCCTGCAGCAAACCCTTAATCTCTGCTGGCTGACAAATGCCTCAATGCAGCTTCTTGGCTGGGTCTGGTGCCCTTCTGTGCTCCTCTCCCTCTGCCCTTGCCTTTTTTCAGATTGAACAGATATAGTTTGTGCTGTCTGCTCAGTCAACTCACATCTGCCCTGCCAGTACTTCCTTTTAACTGTGAGTAGCAACTGGGGAGTTGGAAGCTAAAAATTGTCTGAAAACTTTCTAGTCCTGCTTCCTTGCTGGTGTCTGGCTCATGTTGAAGTACAGGACATACCACCTGAAAAATCTTTTAGTCCCTTAGGTCAGAAGTACAATAAAATTAATTTGACATTAGCCTACTCCACAGTACTGCTAAAAGTCCTATGCTAAGAGTTC
>VYZP01003898.1:0-38533 GCA_013400635.1 Hypocryptadius cinnamomeus
CCTTCCCTTCCCTTCCCTGGTGCCATCCTGCTGGCAGTGCCAGTGTCCAGAGCCCAGCTTCCCTGGTGATAAGGTGCACACAGCATTAGCACCTTGGGGGCTGAACATTAAAATGTGTGGCTGATGCTGGTGATACAATGAGAGGATGATAATTTTTGGTTTATGCCTGTTTTAGCTACAGACTCTCTGTTTGCCATCATGGAGGAAAATACCAATTACCCCCTGCAGGGAGGATAGATTACTTGATGCTGCATCAGTCACTACCACTGCTAGCAGGATAGCACAAACTCATTTCCCAGAGGTCTCCAAACAGCTGTCAGAGAATAATGACTTTCAGTTGCTACTAGCCTACACCAACTCTGAAGTGGTGACCCAGAGGCAAAAAGACTGAGTCACATTACAAATCCCTTCAGCTTTCAGATGTGCCTCAATTTGTTCTCTAACACCAAAAGATTTAATTAATATGGATTATCATTTTTCACAGCACTTCTCATTTGTGCAAAAATTGGTCTAGAGACCAATTTTCAAGAACTCCTTGTCTTTAGGAATTTTGCCTGTGATATATACGAGCACTCTTCCTATCAATATTTTTTATTCTATTTTAAAGCTTCAGGAATAATATCTAACTACTCAAACCAAAAGTAAGCTTCCTTAATTGAAAAAAACAGTATTTTTACATGGAAGAGAAGGCATATAGATAAAATTACTCAGTAATGTATTATCAAAGAACAAGACTTCATACTAAAACGAAGCAGTTGTAATGACATGTCAGGATTTCTAGATTCCCCTCAGATTCTCACATCCCATTTCTGCTACTTTTTATGTTGCAATTGAACTGAAACATCAATTCCTTGGGTTTGAGTTTTATTTTTCATTTCTGTTTGTTCTCAGTGTCTGGGGTCAGACTTGCTTCTCATTTATGCTGCTGTATGGAGAAATCTCTCTGAAACTGCTGAGACAAAGCAAAAAAATGTGAAGAATTAGGTGTCCCAGCTGCATGAAATTAACTCAGGTGTTATTTCTCCAGCAGACAGACTCTGATCATGGCCATGCTGTACTTGCACCACTAAAACTGTGGTCATAGTCTGATAGATTTAGCATACGTAGTACATACCCACAGCAATAGATCATAGTGACGGTCATATTTCTGTCTTGCAGACACAAGAGAGGGCTATTGAAAGATGAAAAATGAGAAATTTTGTTTCAAAATAATGAAACCGTTTGCAAACAAGCAGTTTTTACAGGGCAAAAAGTAAACCTAAAACAGTGTGGTTCCACTGTGAAATCTAGATGAAATAAAGGATTAGATTTTTGAATTATATTAACAACTAGTGTTCCAGCCAGACCGAGAATTTACAAAAGGATGCTCGTGCTTTTTGCGGGTGCATTTGGCAACTGACTCTGGTATGGATGAGGAGAGTCATGTGCTGATATCAAAGGAACAGCAAAAGTTCACTCAGGAAGCCCTTTGGGTTTAGCATTGCTTGATCTTGCAATTCTGTCCCCAATGATTTTCATAATCACCAAATAAGAAGTGAAAACCTTAATCCTTCCAGCAGCACAAATCCACTAGAGGGAAATCAATTAGAGGAATCTCTATGGAGGTAAATGAGCCATTCTCTTCCTGCATAGTTTGTGAAAAGAGCTGGAGGCACTGACAAAAAATACCTTTCTGCTTCAGGAATGATAAGAGGAAAGGTCAGGGCAGCCAAATATTAACCAGAAACCACAATTCTGTTCAGAAGAAACACCAACAGCCTCCAAGCAGCAACCAAATCATTCACAATTACAGGCAGTGAAGGAAGAAGAGAAGGACCTGAACACCCCCAAGACATTTGGTGGGATTCACTTCTATTCTTCGGCATGTCTACAACACAAAATTCTCTTCCTGGGCCAGCTACTGCAGCTTCCTCCTGTGGCCATCCACAGTGCTTCTGCACCATCCCAGCTGCTTGTCCTCAGCATCATATTCCCATATTCCAACCTGGGCCACCCAGTGCTCTCCCAAAGGCCTGGTGGGCTCAGGGCAGGGCAGTAGCAGTCACTTGAAGCTGCCTCACTGCTTCTGAGGGCCAGAGCATTTTGTGCCATTCTTTGCCCCTCATCTTCAGTGCCAAGGGATGATTCCTGGAATTTTATTTTTTTAGTGCAGACATAGCCTGAACATCTGCATCAGTGCCAGTCACTTTAGAGGACCCCTTTACGGCCAGGAGAAAGAAGCAGGCACTTTCAGGATATCAGAGCTCTTGCAGACATTAGGATTAGGGGAAATGCATCCTGAAGTGCCTGTATTTTTCCATTGACTATAAAAACACTCTAGACTCTTAGCTCACAGGCAGAAATTTGCAGTGTGAACATCTGGAGTTGGTTGGGCAAATCCCACCTTTCCTGTCAAACATTCAAAAACTTTTTCCATAAAGACACCATGACTGAGGTCTGCACCTCTAGCATAGTTGCAGACAAAGATACTTCCCCTTATTTGTTTACTAAATATTTCAAGTAGAAATTTACTTCTCCAATGAATAAAATAAGGACATATTATGAAAGTGCATATTTAAATACAATGCTTAATTTAGAGCTAATGCAAAGCTAGTCAAATAAAAGGAAATAGGGGTTTTTTTTGTTAGCATAACATGGTACAGAAAATGGTTGCAAATGTTACTCACTATTAAATAGGGCAAGTTCCCCAAAACAGTATTTGTAGGGCAGTCTCTGTCTGACAGACAGGTGACCTGCATCACCTGCAGCTTTTCCATTTGACATGAAGCTGGAGTGACACAATAAAAACTGTCTGATCCCATATGAAACCTTCCTGTAAAAAGGTAACTTATTAAAATGATATGAGCATGATTGAATCAGTTCACTGAATTTTTAGTAGATCAGCATTTTTCATGTCTGACTGCACTGATTCTTCAGACACATACCTACAACTTTTCTGTATTCCCTGCGATGCTCCCATTGAAACTCTCAATGGTTCAATGAGGGGGAAAATAGACCCAAAACATTTTCAAAGTGCCTTCCTTAATCCCATTTAAAATATACAAAATGACACAAAATTTAGCCTGAAGTACAAATTTAAAACTTGAGTACTGTAGATAAGTGGGTTTCAATAGGTGTAGCTCAGCTAATGCTGCCCTACATTTTATCACCTTCACAACTTTCTTCCTCACAGTCAGCAGTTTAAGCATTCCTGTGGCTAAAGTCTGCTTTACCTGCTGAGTATGGACATGATTCAGTGCTGATTCAGTGAATAATGGTGTTTTGTAACTTGAACCTTCCTCTGATTAATAATTTTCTGTAGGAGTCCTTTAGTGAGGTGGGCAGAGAGTACCACACTATGCAGCTCATGAACCAGTGTGGACTTGATTGCCTTGACAACAGCGTGCCTCCATGAGGAATGGAGCTGGGAAGGGAGGCTCCCCTCGCTTCCAGTGGCCAGGAGGAGCATGGTGTTGGTGACTGTGAGCACCTCCTCCACTGGCACAACCCGGTGCAGCTGGGCTTTGTGTGGGACCACCTGCCCTGTTTTGTGGGCTTGCCCCAGCATAGCAGACCCGTCATGAGAGAGCCCCAGCTGACGTTTTCCTGACCATGGGGCATCAATGGCAGATGGAAAAAGAGTCTGGGCTCATGGATGGCCTCACTGAGGTTCCAGTTAGATGGTGTTGGATTCCCCTCTGGCACCAGCAGTGACTGTGTATCTTGTTTTCTTTCCAAAGGCAGGAAATCTCCCACCTCAGGATTCTCTTGGACAGGATGGGTGATTCACTTTGTGCTCCACTGCCCCTTCCTCAGGCTACAGCTGGGGAGTTTAAATAGAAAATTGTCTCAGACAGATTGAACACTGGGGAAACCCTTTTATGACCCAGAATATGCTCTCCACACAGTATTTGTTTCATTGCCAGGGGCCCAGACTTCCTGAGCTCCATCCCCTCTTCCCTGACTGCCTGACATCAACAGTGTTTCCTTGCATGCCTGGGATGCTTGAAATCGTTGGGGCTTAGCCGGGAAACAGGCAGGATTCAGGGAAACAAGGGTGAGATTCAGTTTTCTTTCTGATAGGAAGAATTTGCTGCTGGACACCACTTTGTTATGCACGAGCTTTGTTTGCTCCCCATTTTGCCAGAGCCCACTTGACAGCTCTGGCTGCTGCAGCCACTGAAGCAGATGTTTCCTGCCCAGATCCTGCTCTGTAAGAACTGATGAGAGTAGAAGATACTGAGTTAAAAATGTGATTGCTTAATTTTGAGTTGTGTCTGGCAGCAAAAGACCATAGAGGTAGCAGCACAAATGCTGCCCAGAGGGTGTGAACACCACTGATGTGGCACAGAGCTGTTGTGTTCCCTGCAGCACCAAGAGCCCCCAGGCTTTTTGTCAAGCCTTGGGTAGGATCTGCTACGCTCCCAGAGTGAGGGTCTGTCTTCTATGGTGCATTAGACTGATATTTTCCCTACGTGGCTTACTGAAGCTAGGTCATTTGGGCCATGTCTGATTTAGGGAATATACAGGACCAGAGCACAAGCCTGGAGGCTTCCATATCAATAGAATATTAGCTCTGTTGCCAGCATGGTTTTTGTCCTCAGACCATCAAACACTCTCAAAAGCAACTGCTGCACAGGGTTTGAAATATGAACTATTCCCACCAGGCAGGTTCTCTGTGTCTACCCTGCCTAAGCTGGCCTCATGATGTCCCACTCTGCATGACAGAGGGGAGAGCACACCTGGCTGGGGAGGGGATCAGGGCTTGTGAACCTGCATAGGGAGCAGTTATGGCATGAACCTGGGCAGGTGCTGGTGACAACTGACTTATGTCAGAGATGATCAACAACAGTGCTTTAGAAATGACAGAAGCAGATTGGAATTGGCACCCATGGCTGTTGTGTCCTGGGAGCAATTTGTCTGGCCAGGGCAGGTAGGCAGAACACAGACAGACAAGAGGTCTCAATTGCTCTTGTATTAAGAATATCTTCCATAAATGCAGATTTTTAACATAATAACATGCAGATGAAAATCAGTCTCTGGAGAGAAACAGACTGGCCTGGCTTCAACTCTGCATCCTGTGCAGGTTTAATGACTCCTATAACTGCAACAATGAAAGCCTAATTTTGGCCCTGGCAGCAATGCTGCTGGGGGAAGGTCAAAGGACAAACACGTGTTCAAAAAGCAGGCACTGATCCACACCAGCAAATGGTCTGCAATGATACTTCCACAAGCAGGTTTCTCAGAGATAACTGGGCAGATGACTGGGTAAACACAGGTCTGGCAACAGCTCTCTCACTGGGTAGGAGTTTCTTGGAGCTTGCTGGCCTTACCTCAGCTTCAGGAAGGATGCTCTGAACCCCAGTCCCCTGCCTCCACCTTGTCACTCTCCTAGGAAAGGAAGAGCAAGCAGCAGGTGAAGTGTAATAGTGAGGAAGAGAAACATGCTTAAACAGCCCGGTTCTCTCATGCTGTCACCAGTAACAAAAAGAGAGGTGTGGGAAGCTTGCAGCACTTCTGTTAAGTAAGCAGGACAAAGCAGAGCAGATTTCTGTGTGGGAGCCACTTTTCCCTGCTTTGGAAATGTTTTTTAATGTGTCCTGCCTGATCCATGCCCTGATTTTCCTCCTATTGCCTTTCTCCCTACTCTATCTTCCTTTTCCACTTTCCTCCTCCACCACTGGTGAAAGTATTGTGGAACAGGCTGATATGTGTGGGTCTCTCATGGTTTGTTTGGTCTGAAGTGTCATCCTGCTTTTATCAGTCCATCACAGACATGTCGGCTGTGACTCATCAGCACAGACCCATCCGTCAGCGACAGCGCCTCGGGGGCTCACACTCAGGTACTGCCAAGGAAGAATGAGCCTTAGCCTGGGTAATCAGGATTTCCAAACAAACCATTGGGCAAGAGATGACCGAGACAATATTTTCCATGCAAGCAACGTTTTCCACCGTCGGTTTCTCAGATAGAAAGCAGGAATTGCTTTCAAACAGATTGTAGGGCACAGGTCAACAAAAATGAGCTGTTTATAATTTCTGCTGTCAAAACAGTCTATCTATGTAGATCTCAAATAGCCTTGTAATCCATGGTTATCTTTTCCTTGTTTGTTTTCCAGCTGAGACCTTAAATAGCTTCTTAGATCATACCACAGTGCAGTGCACGTGTTCCAGGTCCTGAGTGCTCCCTTTGGTGACTGAACCCATGTCTCACCAAGCTACCACTCCTCACCAGCCGCTGTATTACACATGGGGGTGTTTACAAGCCCAGGGAAGAAAGTCTTGCCCATGGCAACATTCAGTAGCATCTGCCTTCAAAGCATCATTGGTGATCCTGGTACTAGGCCAAAGATAACTGTAGTAGGTCTAATGGGTTCCTATTACTAATTTGTAAAGAAAAGGTATATCTATCTATTTGTAAAATCCATCCATGTTTTGGAAAGGTCATTTTACAGGGATAGTTGGCACAGCTCAAATTTCATTTGTCCCAATGAGACCAGGGTGTTGTCCTGGGAGAGGTGGCCATATAAGGACACTAACAGGGATCTTGGGAGATCAGTCTGTTCTATCTGCCACACACTGCCACAGGAATGTCACTTAATCTCCTTCCCTGAACCTTCCCAGCTCATAAATAACAATAGCATTATAACTTTCTACTTACCTTGTCTGAGTAGACTGCAGGCAGACTAATGCTATGTATTTCCTCATGGCAAACACAAAAGGAGTGATGCATTAGTGCCCTAGCAGAGGTTATAATGGAAGCAAATATGAATAACCTTGTGACCTGGGAAACTTGAGATATGCAGGTTTAGGCAGTCAGGCAGGGGGGAATAGCAGTAACCCAGGCTGCAACAGCACTCCCCTCCTTCAGATGGGGCTCTGCTCCACACCCCCAGGTGCCCATGCTGATTCCTGTTTGATCTCATGCAGTTAATTTTCCATCCATCATTTCTTTTCTATCTCGATTGCAACTTCATTTATGAAACCAAGTTTGATACAACTGTGAAATATATGAGGGCAACTTCTCTGATAGAATATACTGACTCTGCTGAATTGAAGCAGACTATACCTACATACACCAGACAAATCAATGCCCCCTAACTAACATCAACATGTATTAATTTCTGTACCAGGAATGCTAACAGCAAGTTTCAATGTGGTGAAAAGCAAATATTGATCTGTTTGCTTGAAAATCAGATTAGGCTCTGTCCATAGGCAAATATTCCTGCTAGAAAGTAGAGGAAAGGTTGTTTTCCCTTCCCCCTTCTAAAAGGCAGCCAAATCAAATGAAAACAAGAATCTGTTTGATATCTAGTGAGTTTTTAATTAAGGAGAAACCAAACCTAAGGGAAACAGAAGCCCTAGGGAGCTGTCAAATGACTTCTGGTAGTTTATGTGGCAGGAAGCCACAAAGGTTCATAAGGGCAGCCACCCATTAGTGCTTCTGCTCCTTTTGAATGGGGAGAAAGTGCTCCTTCGTGAAATAAGACCAAACCTCTCCATGAGCAGGGGCAAAGGTACTCAAAAAAAATCTGTCTGAGCACAAGCATTTCACATTTTAGTCTTCAGTTTGCACTTCAGCTCTGCTGCTTCAAGGCGACCACTGCCAGCACTGACGTGTCCTCCTGATCTCCCTGTCATGCCTCACGTGGAATGAAGACACAGCACCAGAGGACAAGGAGCCCTTCACTTGTCATCACCAGCATTTCTGTCTGTGTGGCAGTCTCCTGCCAGCACCCAAAAACCCACACCAAGGCCACCTCAAATCTGTCACAAGTTGGGTTGCAGGGGCCTCAAGATGCACGAGGGGAGGCTTAGATTTGTTATTAGGAAAAATTTATTCATTAAAAGGGTAGTCAAGCCCTGGAACAGGCTGTCCAGGGCAGTGGTGGAGTCACCATCCCTGGAGGTATTTAAAAACTGTGGCATTTAAAGACGTGGCATTAAGGGACATGGTTTAGTGAGGGACTTGTCAGTGCTGGTTAATGGTTGGACTTGGTGGTCTTAGAGGTCTTTTCCATGCTGAATGGTTCCATGATTCCATGGTTGCTACAGGATGGAGGGAGAGCTGCAAGCTGCTGGAGGGCACAGGCCATCCCAGCATGCCTCCCCCAGTTGTGACAAATCCCTCGTGTCTGCACAGGGCAAGAGCAGCTCATAAGAACCTGGTGAGCTCTTGGAGTGCTCCAAGGGTTACTGAAGGGAAAGGCTGCTCAGGAACTGGCCAAACACTAAAACTGGCCAGGGAAAAGCTACCTATTGTTTGTGCTTTGTGCTGATTTTGCACTGCTGTTCATTTCCAGCCCAGTATAAGGTCTCTTCACTCCTGATACCACACAGTTTTATTTTCACCTCCATTGGACTGGAGGTATCAGCCTCTTGGCCTCCTGAGGAGGTGGTTCCCAGTTCCCAATGGCTTCAGGAAACCTCTCCATCATGTCCACATGCCACAGGGAATGCTCTCTCTCCACCTCTGTCCCTCATCACAGCAGCCCAGTGATGGATGGGCAGGCACACATCAAAACCTCCTCAGGCAGGAGTGGGTTACTCACCAGGGGTGATTTCATCCCACTTGACAGGGATGAAAGACTGATTTAGGATCTAGAAATGAAGTCCCAGGGAATGCAATTAGTTCAAATAGGCTGCTAAATATCTCAGCAGCCTTCAGCTAGCAACAGCAGGTAGCAAGCCACTCTTTTGAACATCTTCCAGGTGATTAAAACAAATCTCTTGCTTTTGCTCTGCTTATTTTCCTTTGCAATATGGAGGAAATCTACCAAAACTGGAGGCAAATTCACAGCCTTAGCTTAGTTATGCAGAGAGAAAAAGTTCAGCTTTATGTCATCTTCTCACTCCAGAACCCAGACACAAGAATAGTCAGAGGTTTGCTATTCAGAGCTACCCCAGGGCTGCTCTGCAGCCACCTGGGCTGCTTCCAGAGGGACTGGTTCCTAAGATTAAAAGCCAGTTAAAATGCAAGCAATTACATTTCAATTATTGAGAAAGCATCTGAAGAATGTTTCATATTCTCATCTCTGAGCAAGGACTTGAGGTGCCTATCAGTGTTCTAGTGAGGATCAGGTTTTGCTTTGTGCAGCACCGAGCACACGGATCTCACCTGAGAAAGAAACAATTGGGCATAACCTGAACAAGCACCATCTTCAGGCATGTGTTTCCTCTGGTTACTCCATCTCTGCCTGTAGAGAGAGGCACTTGATATAGGGGTAGACTGGATAAGCAAAGGGTTATTTCCTTCACCATTACATCAGGAAAGATGACAATTTCTCCTGTGGAGGCTGGCTCAATGAGTACTCTTTTATCCCTCATCTCCCAGACCACATATTATTTTACAAGCTCACATTATAAAAGGTTAATGGTAGAAGTAAGTACTGACAATCATTTTCACTCCCCTGGAATGATACACTGCATTGCTGTAATTCAGTTCAGTGTAAAGTTTCGTATAACAGTAATACCTGCAGAAACTGTTTTCAAAATCTTTTATTTTCTTTTTCGTTTTGAGCAGAACTTCTTTTTTTGTTTTTGACTCTTCTTTGGTTGAACTTTGGCTTGAATAAACAGCAACATCTGGAATTCAGCAAAACACACCATAAAGGGAATAATATGTCCACAGCAGTTTTACTGGAAAGGACAAATCCATTTATTACTCAAATGAAAAGTTACGATTGCTAAATGTCAGATGGAATTAGGAAAAAAAATTGAATCCTCTGTGTGTGTCCTTTGTGTCCTTGCCAGCTCAGTGTGTGTGGAAAGCTGTCCTTCTGTTATCACTGGTCTGTCTTTCTGCTTTTTTCCATTGCTGAAAGCCTGTGAGGACTTTCCTTCTGCAGACACACCAGGTCAATCTATTACCTTTACACTGGGGCAGAGCTGCAGCTTTTTCCACTCAAATATGGAAAATACATCAGAGTGTCTGTGATCAGATCATGCTCTAATCAAGTGGCATTCTTCTGGCCCCTTAATCAGACACTCCAGGAAACCCCCAGGGATGCAGGAACAGCTGAGGATGTGCAGCCGGTGGGGTTATGGGGGGATGAAGGCACTGAGCACCTCAGGAGGGGAATGGCAAGTGCCATCTCTCTCTCTCCCTCCTCCCAGCTGAGCAGCCACAGATGTTCTGTGATGGTGACAGCACAGGACACCTGAGCCCCAGGCACAGTGCTCAGTTACAGACCAGATCCATCTCTCTTTGCTTTGTTTTCCAGTAGGTAGCTCCTGGTTTCTGGCATAAACTCACTTTCTTCAGAGCACGTGTTGAGGTCATGAGGTGACAGCTCCCATAAATCAGCAGAAGCCAAACACATTAATCCAGGAACAGAAGGAGGTATTCAGCTAGTTCGGCAATTTTTAGCTTAGAAGACTGGTCCAAGGGTTGAAATGCTGCCAGTCTGGAGAATAAACATCACTCTCTGTTCCTTTTCATTTTGTACCAGGAGGTGTTTGGGGTCTTTGCAGCACAAAAACAAACTTAGGAAGGTGAGAGAGAGATTGGATTTATTTGCACAAGGTTGGGATGGGCCCTGCTTCCACCCCTGCTTCTTCCAAAATCTCATATGTGATTTCAGATGTGTTTCTGATGGCCAGACCCCACAAGAGGCAAGACCTCCTCAGCCTTAGTGACACTGTTGTGTCTGGGGTCAGACAGGTGACTTTTAAGCATGTGACTTACACCAGTTAGTTCAAAGCTGGGTATCCCTGTCTCTATTTCAGCTAGACTTTGCACACCATTTAACTGAGGGCACATTGGTTTTGGCCCAGGCCATGCTGCAGGTAGTGCTGCCCTCCCTGAAAGCACTGAGTCTGCACCTACAGCCTGGCTCTGAGCTACTGGGGTGATGCCCATTGCTTCTGCTGCCTTTTGCATGTCCTTTCACAGCAGTGGTGACGTGCAGAGTCTCTTATCGCTTGTGAAATCAAAAGCTAAACAGATTCCAGGCAAGGTAATGTGTTAGTAGGCAGCATTTTGGGAAAGCAGCATAATAGTTTATGTAAATAAGTGAGAGGTTTTTCCTGTTTATTCTCCTTCCCCATGAAGAAAGCAGAGGTTACATCCATAGTAGCAAACTCATCCTGAAGGTCCAGGTTTGCAGGTTTGAGCCCTGAAACTTGATCACAGGTGCTGCTAAATTGGCAGCACTGACACAGCTCAGGGCTGGGCCCCCAGCAAGGCCCTTGCAACCCCTGGGAACAGTTTAGGATTTAACAGGGACCAGAGGCTCTTCCCAGTTGGCTGTTTGAATGTGGGCAGCCTGACTGGAGATATGGAGATGCCATTAATGGTCAGAAAACCTGACTGAGGCTGTGGAACACCTCCTGGCTGTTTAAATTCCCCAGTGAGGATGTACCCTAAAAGTGTGTGTGTGTGTGTGTGTGTGTGTGTGTGTGTATCCTTGGGATAACTGCAACCTAACAGCAGCTCTGCAGAGTGAAAGTGACAAATTCACATAGGCCTGGGTTAGACTAGGAAAAAAGCAACACCTTAGACTGTAGGTGAGTAAAATGACAGTAAGTATAAAGTAACCTGCTCAATAGGGTGAGTTACACTTTGGTTAACCACAACAATCCCATCTCCATGGAGTATGGAATATTGTTTTGCTACCACAACTACCCATGGAAGTGCTTGTTTAAGGTATCATTTCCTGCTGCTGGCACAAGTTCAGTCTCAGCAGAGGGTGAGAGGGACCCTCCCTTCCCTGGCCGGGGGAGCTCCCATCCCAGGGCCATCCCCACCTGCCACTGGCTCCTGGGAAAGGGTGCCTGGGAAAACAACTTGGTTGTTTTTTCCTCTAGCATATTATGGCTCTCATCCCTCCAGCTGCACAGGACAGGTAGCCCAAACAGCAGCATGTGGTTTTGGCTGCCTGCCTGCTCAGGGGAGGGCTCTGAGCTGGGCAGTGCCTCCTGGACAGCTCTCACTGAGCCGCACTGCCCATCCTGTCCCACAGCACATTAGGACTTTCTCTTGCCCATTCCCCTTCCCTCTCACCAGCAGCACTCTCTCACCATTCCACCGCCCATGTGGGAGTTCTACAGCAGTTCCTCTGTCCCATCACTCTGTCCCTGCCACCGATGGGGCAAACCAGGGCACTGGGACCAAGCTCCAGCCTGGGCTCCCTGGCTGCTGGGGAAGCACACACACCCCAGCCTCTATCTCACTTCTTCTGCTTTGACAGATTTCCAGGACTATTTCTGTTGCAGACCGGGGATGCTCCTGGATTTTTGGCAGCTTTTCAGTCGGGGGAGTTGTTTTGCACCCAGCTCGAATGATGAGATATGTGTACAGTACCAGGAAAATGTAAATTTTTTATAAAATCCTACATATGAAGACAAGTTTTCACAACAAGAAGCATGGAAATGAGGTGGCTGGCTGCTGCCTGCTCCCATTCTCTAATTTCAGGGATCCTGTTCCTTGCTGAGAAGAAGGAACATATATTTTAGATTTTATTTTAAACTGAAATAGACACAGGATATAAGTGGGAGCATGGATTGCTCTCAGTGTCCTTCACAAAACAAATCTGTGAGATTCCAGTGAGAGGTGATGAGGCAGTCCTTCAATTTCCAATAATAAATGCACAGTCCATATAAACATATGGTGCTATTGGGACAGAGATGCAGCAGATATAAATCATCAGTGACTGCTTGACTTCACATCTGGTATGAGCCTTGCATCCACTGACACATCACATCCAGCCAAGGGCCACCATAAATTTTACGAGTTTCACATTCTCTTAATCCTCTTTCTTACAAGAACCCAGAGGAATGCAGCATTTTCCCCAGTACGTGCAGTGTTGCTATTTATAACTCTGGACCTATCAGGATGATTTTTGATGGTTTTTTTCCCCCTGAAATCTTAGAATAGTTCAACCAAGTGAAAAACAAATCATCTTTCATTTCTTTATTTACTGTGTTTAAGTACCAGGGTTGAGAATGTGGAAACTATCCTAATAATGTAGTCTCAGATCATCCTGGATTCTCGTAGACGATTTATCTAAGACCAGAAGGACAGCAATCCAGTATCCACTGTGTGATCCATAGGGAGCCATAAAAAGTCTTGCCTCACAGAAATTAATGTCTGTGTTCGATCACTCTGCATAAATAACAGACCAGACCTTTCAATGCCCTAAATTTGCAGAAATTCACCCATCTGCAGGCACTAATCTCATCTGCAGAAAGGCACATGTGCTCTGGGACTGGCAGTGCCACTGTGCCTGCAGTGACACCGGGCAGAGGCAAGTGTCTATAATTACCCTGTTCTTCCACACTCACACATTTCCATATCATTCACCTGTTACAGCTGTCACTAAACCAGAGTGGGCTCTTTGCAGAAGGAACTTTTGCTTTATTCCTGGCTTGCAGAGAGCTTGGCACCAGAGGAGCCCATCTCTCCAAGGCTGGGCATTGCAATGAGAATAACAGCAGTGGTTTGAGTCCTGGCCTCCCTTCTGCTTGCTTATATATCCATGCACGTACACACACATGCCCAGACTCCCCAGGGCCCATTAGCAGCCCCTCAGGAGGCTGGATTCTGACCTAACTTACAACAATTTCATGATGACTAACAAAATTTACCTTGGTAGAAATTGCTGCTGATTTATACATGTGCCAGAAACAGGCTCTGCACAGGCACTGCTGGAGTTAGGTGTGTGTGTTTATCCCTTCCAGGAGATGAAGAACAGAAACAGGAACTTCAAACACAGGCATGGAGGCACCAGGGGCAGTCACTTCCAGTGGCACATTGGGAGAGGTCCTTGTGCCAGCCTGCCAAGCTCTTCCCATACACTGTTGGATGCTGGTCACACTCCTGCTTCTCCTGCTCCTGCAAGGGGCCAGGCTGTGCCCAGACCTGCCACCCTCCATTGCCATTTATTCACTTCCAAGGCAGAAGGTTTTTTCCACACCAGGGTTATTTTTGCAGCTGTAGGGATATTTTTCCCCCAGTGACACACTGTGATTTGCTCATTCCCAGAAGAAGTAAGGACCAGGTTTGCCACGATGTAAACCAGGTGGGAAGAGCTGATGGCTTAAAGAAAATATGGGAAAAGGATACATCTCAGTGGCACGTACCAGGCCAGCAATATGAGACCCTCAGGCGGTGTCTGCCTGGTTTTCAGGAAAGGTGAAGGCACTGGAAATTGAACTTGGGCTAGCTGATGAGGAGGTAGAGCCTCTGGCCATAGCCTTGAGGTATCCTGTGGAGGAAGATCAAATATTTCCTGCAGCCTGATCCTTCACTCCAGGCGCTTCCCAGCAGGAGATCACACAGCTTCCTCCCCTAGGGCAGAGTGAAAGGCTCCAGTCGTGCCAAGATGCCACAGGTGGCTTCACATGCCATGAATGTGTCACAAGGTGTCATGGAGAGTTTCACACTCCAACCACTCCCACCTTCCCCCCTGCCAGACACAGACCCCACCGCAGCCATACCTGTAAGGGAGCAAGGTGAGGAGCACCAGTGAGCCCAGGCTCCCCCAGCACCTCTCCAGGTCCTCACCCCAGAGCAGAACACTGCTAGAAAGGTCCCAGCTCAATGCATGGAGACCAGGCAGCCACAGCCTGAGAGTCTCCTCTTGCTGGCCTGTTATGAGAGGAGCAGCTCCCCATCCACCCCAGCACATCTCAGGAGAAATTCTACCATTACTGACTAATTAGGAGCAGATGGGATTTACACCAATCAAACTGAGGAATCTCAACAGACAAGTTCCCAGTGCTGTAAGAGTAGGTCAGCTATACAGGGGAATATGCAAAATTTCTGGTTGGGAAAGGAAGGTTGAGAAGAAATAAGATCACTTGCTGCCGCATCAGAGCATAAAATGGGATCTTTCTTCTTCCTTTCTCTTGTGTGTGAAAAGTTTTAGATGCATTTATCTGTAGGAATATAATTCTGCTTGAATGCCTTCTGCTTTGTCTGTTTCCCAATCTAGGTGGAATAAATTAATTTTAGAAGTTCACAAAGAACCTTTATCATCTGAAACATCCTCAGTGTTCTGAGATAAGGATTTATTCCAGCAGTTTCAAAACTATCTTGCTGCCTCTCCCCAGTGTGGGGGTTTCTGGACTCTAAGATTTGGTCATAAATTGTGCAACTGCTCCCAGCATTTTTAATTAATGTAAAATTTGCATTTTAATGAAGGCGGTGATGGAGCCTTCCAGCAACAGAAACAATTACATATTGACCTGATGAAATAGCAGCAGGATTGCTGCAGTGAGCATGTTTAGATTGGTTTTGATGGATTCAGCTGTGGTGTCCCAGTTCTGCCCACACTGAATGAGCAGAGGTGAAATATCCTGGAGCAAACACCAGGAGAAAGCTCCTGGGAGTGCTGCTGATCTGGGCAGCTCACACCAGCTGTCAGCAGATTCACTCACCTCTTGGGATTTGCTCAAGGAGCAGAGAGGGGAATGAGAAAAGAGTTGAGGTGTCTTTCCTTCTTTGTTCCCAGCTCTGGGTCCTGGATGCTCTCAGGGAAGATCCAGGGTTGACCTTTCCCTGACATTGGGTGCATGAGAGAAGATATTCTGCACTGTTTTATGCTTTTCCAGATTTTCTGCCCTAAGCAGGGTCAAATGGCAATTTGGCTCAGTTTCTCCTTCAAATCAGCATGAGCTACAGAAAGTTATTTTCACCAGTTCTACAAACCCTTTATCCTGTAAAGCAATTTTCCCTTTTTCCAAGTGATGATGATCTGCATAGCTGCATTTCAATTTGCAGGGCCTGCTTGAATATCTCCATTGCTTGGCAGTGAATCAAGAGGACAATTGCTGGAGTGTTTTTTGTCTCAGAGAGCTTGCCTCAGCATGCATTCCTCAGTGCAGGGCCAAGGCACTAGAAAATGTTTTGCATCCAGGAATTATTTATAAAGCAAAGAGGAAGTTTAAGATGACAGGAAACATTAAGACTTTCCAGCCTGTTGCACAGAGTGGAACATAATACGGTTTCCTAGCAGGTCCTGCTGGCTCACAAGATATTTTATACATTTCCTCTCTCCGGATGCTGTGCAGTAAGTAGCAAATGAGTGGCCTGGAAGTGTTTTATTTTGTTGGGTTTTTTTCATTTAGACAGGGATAAATAAAATCTCAGTCAAGCTGAGAATTCACTTCAGATTATCTCAATGCAAATTCAGTCTTATTTTTTTGACCTCTATTCTCCCCAACATATCAACCCCAACAAGAGCATGAGCTGTACTTATGCCCAAGTCCTTGGGAACAGCAGAGCAGATGTGGTGTCACAAGTGGCTCTGGATCAATATACCTGACTGCCTCTATCTTATTATGAAGTTAAACACAGGGAACAGGATCTCCCCAAGCACTGATTCATCTCCTGACCACTGACTACCAGAACAGAAGGGGACAGAACCAGCAAGGGCAGTTGAAGCAGGACATTTTATCTGAACATCACAGCAGGAAAGCTTTTTGGTAAATCTCCTAAAATGATACCAGAGTGAGGTTTATGCTGTAACTTGTGGAAGCAAGGGAATCAGGCAGATTTAGCCAACCACAGTAACGGAGTTTTCCTAGACCAAGCTCTGGGAAGACCTTTAACTCCTGGCTGTACTGCATTTGCTAAAAGCTCAGCTCCTCTTAGTCTAAACAGCAGCTCTCCCCACCCTCATTTCTGTGGTCTTGACCTTGTGTGGAGCCTGTGTGGTTATGCTGGTATTATCTGATTCATTCCTCTGTGTTTTCACTGCCTTGTCTGCTCACTCACCCCTTGTTTTTCCACTGCTGGGGTAGAGGTGCATTACTTGTTACCTCACAATAACTTCTTGTTATTGTGCTGTCAAATGCCATCTTGAGCAAACCTGCCTGCCACATATAATCTGTACCTCGCAAATCCTTCCTAAAGGGGGATTTGCACAGCAAGTAAGAGCATGCAAGGAAGGCAGCATGGGCACATGCAAACAGAAGAGCCCCCCTGAACTGCAGCCAGGTCATTTCAGAAAGGGAGGCAGCTGGCTTGGGGGTTTATATTATGCTTAAATCTCACATTAGGTGCTTGAGTGTCAAATTCTTTATTTTGGGACCTGGATCTAGAGCATCCTTGGTCCGTACTTGGTGCTCACTTTTTCCATTCTTCTTGTTCTATTCATATGGGCAAAGAACATTTTCCTACTTTATATCTGTCAGGTCTAACTAATTTCTCCACTCAGCAGTTCTCATTTTACCTCTCCTCTTCCCTACCTCTGACACAGCTATATCTATTTGTCATCTTTTATTTTCTTTCTTTCACTGAACCTCATTTGCTGTCTGCTTACCCTAGCATTGCCCTTCCCTGTGTATTTTCTTCTTTGGAATACCATTTCTTGATAGTTTTAGTATCTGCGCCTTAAAGAAATCCATCTTTTCCACTCCCCAGGCTCTGAGCTCCTCAGACCAGGTGACTTTGTTAGTCACCTTAATTCTTCAAAATCCATTCCTTTGAATACTGGCAGCCCTGGCAAAGGATATATACTTATGTTTATTTTTCATGCAGCATAAATTAGACCCCCTCACATTCATGCAAGCTGAGGCCATTTCCTAAAGCTACTTTTTTCTCAGCCACAGCATGATCAACATTAGATACTGAAAAACAGAAGAGTCAGTGTCTCCAGTCTGGTCATTAGTCAATTAAATCCAAAACAGACACCAAGAAATAGTGCAGCTTCTTAAGTCCTAACGTAGTCCCTGTGACTGAAATTTAGAAAAAAGAAAAAAAAAAGGGAAAGGGAAAAATTCCTGCCTGCCCTCCTGAGAAGCAGCAGATGCTCTGAAGATAAAAGCAAATTCTTCAGTCTAACTTGCAGATTTATAAATTTCAGTGAGTTTATTATATTATTTGCTACTTGACCCTGTTACCCCCCATCAGCCTCAAATGTCAGGTGCCTCTAAAATAGAGGAATTCTTCTAATCTCAAAACTAATTATGCAGTGGGGTCCTTGAACTTATTCTGTCTTCATGAACTGTAGAAAAAAACACAAGACAATTTATTTCTGCACATTTCTTGGCATTAGAGGGTTCTTTGAAATCTTGTAGAGATTTTTCAGTTTGGCAGTATAGGGGAACTTATTTCTTACAATAGACAATAAATGAATGTGAAAATCACTGATTTCTGCAAAGACCTGGTCATTGTTTTCCAGCTTCATGCTTGAGGATTTGAAGAAACATTTAAGGTGATGGACAGTCACAAAATTATAATTAAAAACTCACTAAGAAAAACATGTATAAAGTATAATTTTAAAATTATCTGCCTTCCTGAAGAGTCAAAGGAGGGTAGCTTTGTGAAATGCTATAAATGTGTGCCCCTCACATATAAAATCCAGCCTTGAAAAAGACAGCCCATAATTGCCACTAGTGAAAAATGATCTACTTATCATGCATATAACATGTTTGTTTGGCTTATAAAAAATGTGCTACCTTTAGAGGAGCAATTCTATTCAGGGGCTGAAGTTGGCTTTCAACCTGTGAACTCCCACCAACAATAAAACTTCTTAGGGATAAACTCTCCACTTATTTAATGTTGTATCTCTCTATACACACAGACAGAATTCATTATTAGCCCTCATAAGAAAATGGTTATTTTTAATCAAAATTAAGGAAAAGTCACCATCCAATCTTGTTACCTGATGAAAAGGGGAAAACAGTGATGTAAGACATTTTGTGAAACAGTAGATTTGCTACTTAATATGAAGTTTCAGCCATTTCAGTACATTCATCATAAGATACATGAGATAACATTGATCTGCTGGAATTTTTTCTGCTTTTTTCAGTTGTCGACGTATTTATCTTGCTGTCATATTTACAAATCCTTTTCCTTCCTGGTAGGACATGGACAGAGAAATGCCCAGGTTCAAAACTTTTGACATTTCCATGGGGCTCTTACTACTGCCTTTTGACATTTCTCTCCCAAAACTCATTAATGTAGAGCCCACAGCTCAGCTTCTTCTCGGTAAATAACCCTTGGCTGGAAAGGAGTGCCTTTCTCACTTGCACACAGGCCAGCCCAGAGTCTGTGCAACCTCTCTGGATAACCTGCTCCAGGGCTCCACTGTCCTTAGAGGGGAAACTTCTTCTCCATGTGTTTGACCCTCTCAGGAATATTTTGTGACCACTGTCTCTCTTCTTGCTGCTGCACACCCTCAACAAAAGAGTAGCTCTGTCTCCTCCAGCAGACACTGGCAGGTTGACATCAGGCTTCCCAGAAAATATTTTTTTTTCCCAAACTGAAAACCCCCACACCCCTTAGTGTCTCACAGGGCAAGTCTCATGGTATTGGGGACACTTAGGTGCAAAATGCTCCATGGCCATGCTCCTAAAGAATTTTCCAGAAAGCTTCAAATCCCAAATTTGCTTAAAATGAAAAATTGTTTAAATGCAGTAATTTAAATATTTAATATATATTATTAAAGAAAATATTTTTAATGACTGAAATATTTATTTTTTATTACTAAATCATAAGATATTCCAGTTATGTGGCAGCATATGCAAGCTACTTTTGTTGGTAGGTATCAATAATGGTTAAGAAGAAAAGCTGACATATCCCACTGCAAAATATGTTTGAGCAGGAAAAATTAGGTTTTCCAGGCTTATATGTATTTCTGAAAAACAAAATCTATTTGCTTCAAAATTAAAAACTGGAATTAAAAATAATTTCAAACAAATATTGTAATTCAAATTTGCAACTGCAAAAAGCAAGTCAGTTTTCAGTTATCATTAATGTACCATTAATGTACGAGCGTTTTTTCCCCCACTAAGAGGCAAACAAATTCCTTGGGGGAAAAAAAATTCTAATGCACTTTTGTGAATAATATTCATGGCAAAAAGGTGGGGGTTTTTCTAGCTAGCTTGTACAGAACACATGATCACTCCCACTGCATGTCATAAATTTGCACAGTGGAGCACTCTTGGCAGTCTTTTGATGGGACAATTTTTAAAACTATAATAAGTAGATCTCCTCAGCCTCTCCTCCAGTCTTGTCATAAATCTATCACACCAGCCCCTGGCTTTCCATTTCAGCCCACACACACCTGCCTCATCCCCTTATACTTTCTCTCACGTACTTTATTTGTGCATAGCAGCTTCTCTCTGGAGGATCTCACAGCTTGGGTGTGCAGCTCGGCTTCCCATGCAGCAGGGTTTAAGTGCCAGTGAGGTTGTGCTGGCCAAAAGTTGTGAGAAGCAGCACAAATTGCACAAAAAACTCTTCTTCAGGTGAGGTCCCCATGGCAAGGAAGTTGTACTGAAAGAAGGAGCAGAGGCTGTTAAAGCAGCTGGTGTTCCTCAACCTTGCCCAAGACAGGAATGCAAGACCAAGATCATTACCTTGTACAGATCTGGCAAGAGTTTCAGCACTTTCTTTCAACATTTGAACTGGTTCAACATTTGAACCTTTCACTGCCATGCTCCTTTTGGATCAAAACAGAGCCCACCCTCCGTTCCTTCTCCAAATTCACCTTCCAAATGTCTTACAATATTATCTGTTCCTTTTTCTGAGTACGGACACAATATGCTATAGGTACAATAAATCGTGTAGCTCTCATACTGAGGTGCCCAAACTGAACTGACAACCCTCAGAGTAGAACCATGGCCTTGTACCTATTTTAATCACCATGCCTTCTTTGGGGCATGGCCAAAACTTCTGCCATCAGAAGTCACATTCAGAAATGTTTCATTTTCTGAGGGTCACTCTCACACCTCCAGTACAGCTGACCCCACAGTCCTGTGTAAACTCCTGCCTCCCCAGCCTTGTCACATCCCAGCTTTCCTGGCTGCCACAGCCTTTGTGCTGTTCCATTGCAGAGCCCAGCTGTGCCACAACTGCACCCCCCGCTCCCACAGATTTTCTGCAGTAGCTTTAAGACCTGGAGAGCTGTAGTACCTACTGCCTCACCTTCCCATGCCCCAGCTTAGCCAATTCTCTGCAGTGCCACATCTGCTGGGGCCCAGGAGCTGCAGCACTGCAGTGCCCAAACCATGTCCCACACATGGCCAAACCCCACAGGCAGATCCATGAGGGGAGCTCTGTGGCACTGTGATCTCTCTGTGCTATCAATCCACGTGCCAACTGCAGCCCTTTTACACAACCAAGCAGCCACCATTATTCACCTGCACCCAGAAACCAAAGGAACTTTGCAGGAAACTCATCCTCTCCCTAGGGACTATGCAGTGGAGGCTTCCAGTGAGGGCTTCAGGGTGAGAGTGAACAATGCGCAGCAGACTCCTGCCTCTTGCCACTGCCTTTGCCCAGGCACATCACCCAACATCCTTGAGAGTCTTTGTGAATGATTCTAGAGAAGGCACCCCAGCTGGTCATGAGCCCAGTGCACTGACCCTGTGGGAGAAAATGAACAAGAAACCCAACTCTTGACAAGCCCATGAGTTCGCTCCGAGCCCTTTGTGGGAGTCATTCCTCTAGACTGCAACAGAGCAGCTCCTCTGCCCTGACTCAGGCTCCCACAGCATCAGAGATGAATCACACCCTCAAACAGCTTCTCTCTGTTCACTTTACTGGGAGTCCCAGACAGCTGGCCCTAACACAGGCTGCAACTCTGCAGATGTCCCTACTCAGACATTTGGCTTCCCTGCTCTGGGCCAGCTGCTGGTGAGAAGCAGATCCCCGTTCCTTCCCATCCCTTCAGCATTTCTAGAACTGCCTAAAGGAGAGCACTGAAGCTTTTCTCCTGAAAGGGGGCACCCAGGACTGGGCTGCAGCTCTGTGCTAAGTCCTCCACGGCTGCTTTTCCCTTGCTTCTTCTGCTTCTGCAGCACAGTGGGACAAGGAGAAGTGACAGTGCTCTGAATGCGAGGCTTCCTTCAGAGGTGGGGGCAATACCCTGCTCAGAAAAGTCAAAAGGCCATCTAAATTGCCAAGTGCTTTTTTAGGGAGAGGAAATGAGGAAGATACTTTTGAGCCACTCTCCTCATTTTCCAGCTCCCTAGGTTGTTAATGAGACCCAGCTGAATCCTAAGCTTTAGATTTTCACCAGGAAAAATTAGGATATTTTTAATACCAGAATTTTCCATGCAATTTAGTAAATGCTTCACTTTTAAAATCAAGTTTGGGTCACCTGCTGCATCCTGCAGGTGGCCACAGCTCAGCATTTTGATTTTTGGGTGGTACCTTGCCGACAGCCATGGGGCTGGTCTCTCCTGATCCCTTCACATGCCGCCCCATTTGAATCCATGTCCTCTAGGAATGTGTTTCTCATATTGCAGTGCCTTGGCCTCGGAGCATTTATTTGAACAGACAGCTACAGCTGGGGATTTTTGTCTCTGCACAGACTTTGAACAGCTGCTTGCGGTTCCACCCAGCCCAGCTCCCACCCTCTGGTGGGAAGCAGTTCAGGCTGGGAGGAACAAAAATCGCAGCAATCCTCGGGGTGTCAGGGATCTGCAGTGGGAGCGGGACACAGCAGGGCCAGGCGGAGCAAGGTCAGCAGGGAGCCAGCTGGGGAACTGTACAGGCCAAATGTGGAGCTCCCTGCCTGTCACCCGTGAAAAATGGGCACTTTTTATAACACAAACAGAAGATGACCCTGGCTGGGGAAGGGCTGACGACATGGGAAGAGTTTTGTGCATCGTGGCTGCTCCTCTTCTCTGTGGGTCAGGCCCGGGGAGGGTCACTGAAGTGGACATGCTCTATTACCCAGATGTGTTCATGGCATTTGTAGATGGGCATTGAGCACAGATGATGGCATCAGCGTAAGAAATTTTTACCACTTGGAACTAAAGAGTCCCAAGAGACTCTGCAAATACAAACTGTGCTCTTCCAAGGATGTGGCTTATTACTGGCTTAACCCCAGTGGTTGAGCTGCCAATAAACAATCCTGCTCTTCCACTGTCCCATCCCTGCAGTCTTCTTCTCCCTCCTCACCAGTTTTTCTGAGGGACACTGGAAGTTTTGTGGAATGGCTTTTCTGATCTGGCTGGAATATAGGTTTAGGTCAGGTTTTAGGATTTTTGGCTGGGCGGATTTTCAAGCCTGATCACTGACCTGACCTGATATACTGAGCAGGCACAAGGGCACTGAGCTGATCCAAAGAATGGAGCTTAAAACATGAAAAGAAAACTTGTCTGTGCAAACAACGTCAAGGAGCAGACAAAATCTCATGGTTACAGCCTGGCACAGTTGCTTTTCCCATGCAGTGCCTCACAGTGTGTCAGTTTGCTGATGGTGCTGCTGCTGCAGGAGAAAACTTGGAGAACCAGGAGGAGAAGACTTGGAGAACCATCTTGCAGGCAAGCCTGAGTCTGGACTTTGTTCTTTTTCTGGAGAAATGTAAAATCTAAATTGCTCTGAAGGGGGTGAGAAGATCACCTGGATTCCTTGCAAACATGATCCCAGACACATCAAGATTTTTTCCCTCCGTCCAAAAACCAGTAGAAGAATTCAAAACGTCTCTGTGGTTAAGCAGAAGTCTGCACTAGCACATCTTCAGAGTAAGCTGTTGTTCAGATACTGTCCTTATCATGGGAAAAAATCAACAATGGTTTTCTTTCCTTTCCCACCTGCACAACAGGTCTTCAAGGAGAGGAGAGAAAACACACCCAGGATCAGAATTTTGTGTTGCAAAAAGCATGGTGATTTGAATCATCCTGAAATTTCATGTCTTCACAAAAGTAATGTTCTTTCAAAACTACTGTTTTGCTAAGATGTAAATTTTAAATTCTAAACTGTGATATGCAACACTGCAGTGAAAAACAAATCAAAAATCCCACTTAAAAAAAAAAGTTTTATTCTGAAATTATGTTGAAGCCAGACACATCTACATAATGTGAACCTTCTCTTTTGAAGAAAAATTTCAGGCTAAATCAACATGGCTTTACAGTGTATTTTCATAGCAAGTGACTCTTTACAAATGCAAAATAATTTCTTAGCAAGTTACACACCAAAATTCAGGAATGTGGGAACTCCAGACCAGGAGCAAGCTGAGAGTGTGCCTACTTGGGTTCTTTATTAATTAAGATGGATTAAGTCTTTGCTGTGGACTGGAGATTTCTCAAAGGTGGGGCAGCAAGGTGTTGTCTCTGGTGAGATTAGGAAATCTCTATTTTCGTTTCCACTGCTAATACCCAGACAATACAAAGGTGCAGAATGTGATCTGGTAAAAGCTTTCAGTCTCAGCTGAGGCTTTGCATTCCAGCTGTCAGGTTTCCACTTGTTTACCTTGGAGCCTGGCTTCAAGGGATACGATGGAAGAGATAATTAGAGTGGAGTGGCTGCCAGCAAGAGAAAAAAAATGTTTCAATAAAAAGTATTTTATTCTGCTATGGATACTTATATGAACAAATGGCACCCTAGGGTACAAACCAGAAATAATCCTAAGCATTTCCCTCCCTCCCTCTCTCCCCATACCTCCCCTGCAGCAGGTTTCATACCACACACAACATCACTGCACACAGATTTCCATCAGTGTTTCACTGCAATGGGCCCCAGCAGCTTTCAGAGCCAGGATTGCTGTGCTGTTCCAAAGGCACTGGAGCAGGGAGTTCAGGAGCTGACACTGAGCAGGGACTGGGGGTGTCCCTCTCACGGGCACCTGCCTCTCCTCCTCGTTTTCCCTGGTCATTGCCATTGCATCCTTGCCCCAGGGAAAGCTGAGCCCTAGGGCTGCCCCACCTTGCAGATGTACCTGACACCAGCCCCCAGCCCTTGCCCACACCCTGGATCTGGAAGGTTTTTTTCTGTGATTTGTCCAGTGCAGAGATAAGAATAAACCCTGAAACTCTAACAGGACCTCACACTTTGAACTCTGCTTCCCTCCCCAAAGGGAGGGAACCCAAGTCTGCAGCAACTCAAATCTGGCTTTCACAAGAGAATCAAGGCTTTCACAAGATTTTCAGGTTGTCCAGGCCCAACCTTTGAAAACATGTTCAAAATCAAATAACCTTCTTATTTATTAATAGCACCTCTCTTAACAAAAGCTTCTGGAGGAAGTACTGTGTTTATGTGCTGACCCTGTTGTCAGAAAGTCAGAAATCCAAAGTCTGACTGCAACAGAAAGCCACAGGGAAAACATCCCAAAGCTATGTATGGCTCATACTGAACTTTGCTGCACAGCCCAGCCTCCCTGTGCCCCCTTGGCAGCTAGGTCTATAAATTGGATAAACTATTTCAACTGGCCCTTCAAATCAACTAACTAGCTCTATAGCAAGTCATTAAATTAGCATGACAGATGAGAAATCCCTGTCACTGCATGTTTTCATTATTACCTCCTAAGGGAACTTGGGAAGATGTGGCCAGTTAAACCAGCAACTGAAAACCCACGTGAGCATCTCGTGTATCACAGCCGTGATGGGAACTGGGATGCTGGGAGTGGTGAGCAGCACCCCCAGCCAAGCTGGTTTTGTCATCTCCAGCTGGGAGCTGCTGCCTCTGTGCCAGACAAGCTGCTGGAGTGTGGCTCCATGCCCAGTCCTGGACTGCAGGAAGAAGGATGTCCTGGGGCCAAAGCTGTGCACATGGTAGGAGCAGCTCCTGACTTGGGGAGTGACAGTGCACGACATTCCCACACCCCAACAGCATCTTGGAGCTGGTAATGGCTCTCCTGCACCTGCAAGGGTGATGGGTCAGTCAGCTGTGGCCAAAAAGGTGATGAGTTTCCAGTCTGCTCAGCTCCCTCACCTGGCTCCCTGCAGGAGCACCGAGGCCACCACAGGCAGCCTGGCTTAGAAAGGTTTAAGATGCTGTGGCCTTTGCCGTCGTGATTGCTGTGGTGTAATTTGGAAGTCTGACCTGTCCTCCCTGGCCAGGTCCTGCATGGGCCAGAAAGTCTTACCTTGCTGACTTCATGGGAAGCCAGAACACACCACTGCTGCCTGGATCCTCATCTTTGTTTGTCTGCTTTTTTGCTCTAAAGCACTGCATGGGCCTTTGCAAAGGCAATGTTAAACCCTCTAGGTTTCTCATTTGAACATGATTCTGCACGTCAGTGTCTTCACTGATAAATTGATGTATGAATTTCCAGTTCTTTTACACCTATCCTTCTTACCTTGTCCTAACAGGAGGAATGATTAATGACACCAATATGATCATGCTCTTCTTAAGTGATAAATGACTTTTACATCAAGTATGCAAAGATCTGGGTAATGCATAGGCCAGTGTCCCACTGCACACTGCAAAAAAATGACAAAAATGAACTAAGGCTCCTCTTTTTCACCAACTATCCAAGTCAACAAAGTTTCCTTAATTAGACTGTTTGGTTTGATATTTGTTTCTTAGCAGGAGGAAGTTAAAAACATTAAGCCCCCAAACACCAATGATGAATATAAATTTTGTTTTTCTTAATGTTGCTGTTGTTTTCCGGCCGCATTTTTTACTGCTGAACACTTCCTGTGCAGGATTTCCACCAGACTTCTTACATGTTCTTGCCCCAATGTGCAGCTATGTTCATCCTTCACTGAGGACAGATACTCTCACAAAGACACAATCTGGTTTTTAAATGCATATGGTGCTGTAGCTAAAGCACATCTGGATGATCTTGAGGGACCTATTCATCAAAGGCCTAATACAGTATTTCAGAAATATTGTAAATTCCTTTTTATTTCAGATTTTTATATTCAATAGGCAGGGTCTGCTGCCAGTGACGTGCATAAATGCTGAATTGACCCCCCGAGTGCTGCTTTGATTTCACTGATTTGCTGGAACATGGTGTTTGTGTACACAGTGGAAAAGAGTGTCAAAGCACTTCGATTTATGCCAGATTTTTACTGCTCTCATTAATGCCATGCTGTGGCTTACCCTCTGGAATGACTGGGAGCTGATGGTGCTATGGGCTCCTTTAGAAGCATCCTAATGTCTCACCATGGGTTCTCCCAGGGCTGGGAAGGGGCAGTTGGCTTCCTTAGATCCCAGCCCAAACTGTAAGAACTACCACAGAGTCTCCTCTTTGCTCTTTTTGGGCCATAATTTGGGATATGAGGCTTGGAAGAATGTTTCTCAAAATTCCTTCAAAGTCAAGCCCAGTGTGAGGCACTCCCAGATAGCATTTCAAATGAGGAAAGCATGAGCTTTAAGTGTGTCAAAATAGCCCTTCTTCAGGAACTACAACAGAAAAAAAAACTCCCACAGCTGGCTGGTCCCAAGCAGACCCAGCAGGAAAGGCACAAAAATTCAAAGTCCTTGGTGACACCTGAAGGGACTTGCCAGGGTGCTGCCTGCACCAGGCTGGCTCCTGAGGTACAAAGAGCCTGTCAGCTCACTGCTACTCAGAAACCCAAAATGGGAAACTCCAAACAAACACAAAGCAGCAAAGCAGTGAAGAAGAAAGCTCCTTCCTGCTTTATCCAAACAGAGACAGTTGTTGGTGAGCCCAAAAGGACAACAGAAAAGCCACCGAGGTTGGGATCTCAATTTGTCAGCTCAGATTATCTGTGCATAAATCCCATGAAGCAGGGGGCATTCCTGCATGGTGCTGGGGGGCTGCTTGGCCTGCTCAGCCACCAAAGTGCCTGCCAGGGTTTCCGAACACACTTTGCTTCAGCAAAATGACTTGGCCCACCCCAAGGCTGAGCCCCAAGCCTGTGCCAGTCAGGGCCTGACCCCTCATGGGGGTGGCAACGACAGCCACCTGCTCTTAGGGGAGAAAGATGAAACCACAAGTTCAGAAAGATGTAAGAGCTTGAGTAGGGAGGGTCAAGCCTTTTTAAGTGATTCAATTAGACAGAAGCAATATTAATAAAAGGCCAGATACTGGCAGATTTAACACCACTGTGTAAAGACTTGCTGATTTGAATAGGTACAAGGGAGAGAGGAAGAGCCCTGCAACAGCAGGGTTTGAGGGGACTCTCCAGGCTTAGACCCTGATGCTTAAGGCTTTCAGGTCTTCTTTAGCCAAGGATGGGAGGCTGGACCACATCCTCTGCATGGGTCCTTCCAACCTGAATCATTCCCTAGGTCCATGAACATGTTCTAAATGGGTTAAGAATGCCTGTTTACTGTGTCTTCTGGTGAGTGTCCTTTGCTGAGGCTGAAAATATCTCCGTTCAGTTGCTGGCACTGCCCCAGACTTTCTGGGTGATCCTGAAAATAAAAACAGTCGGACTAGGTGTCCCAGGAACACAGCATCCTTTCTTTGCCAGGAGCCAAAACAGGTGCTGGGTAAACTGCTGAACCACTAATCCCCATGCTGCACTTTTAGTGCCCAAATGTTCAGGGATGAGAGCAACACTCTCTTCCTTCTGCTCTTTTCCTGTCTCTGGAGCCAAGCCCTGTTTTGTCTGTGTGTTTTTAAGTGATCCAGCACAAGAAGACCCAAGTCTCACCAAGCCCTTGTTGCACTCAGCTGCAAACTCCTCTCTGCTCTGATTGCCCACAGGCACAGCTCCATGAACACATTGCCTTCTGTCACTTAATCTGTCACTGAAGAGCAAACCCTGGAGGATAAATTCAAAGACTGCTTGCTCTTTTTTTTTTTTAATGTAATTCAGAAACATGTTTCCATTTCTCTTTGGTTTTGAAGATAGTTTTACAAAGAGAGCTAGCACACGAGTCAGGCAGCACAATCACACCCTCTGCCTGAGCTTTGTCCTCCTGCCTGTCCTACTGACAGTGTAGGATGTACTGAGGATGGGAAAAGGATGGGACATGAGATAATAAATCCTCTGGCACAGCTCCCTGCCCTCACTCAGCTCAGAGTGCCTGTGCCAGGCAAAGTGCAAACTCTTCTTCCACCAGAGCCTGCAGAGACAGGGGTTACTTTGTTGTGATTTAGAGAATCCAAAGATTTGTGCCAAACCCTAAGCCCAACACTTGTGTTGTTACTGATACCATTGCAGGAGGGAGCCAGAGGCATCAAGCAGTAAATTCAAGTGAATTAAAACCATCTGCTGCCCAGGACTGCCAGCCCACATCTCCCTGCAGAGTCTTTTGAGGCAAGCAGTTCAATATCCAAGTTAAATTTCCTTGAAAGCCACCTAAACCCAGCCAGCAATGCTGTCCCTCTTGCACACAGCAGGAGATAAAAGCCAACCAGAGCAACAATTTTACTGGAAATTCTAGATCTTTCTAGGACACTTCAAGAAAGTCTTGAGTTGGAAGGGACTTTAAAGATCATCTAGCTCCAAACCCCTTGCCATGAGCAGGGACATCACCCACTAAATCAGGTTGCTCAGGCCCCATCCAACCTGGCCCTCTAGATCTTTGCAGAGCAGTCAGATACATGTTCATGATCAGTGAATGCACACACAGGTGTGTACACACATCTTTTGGCTGGATCGCAGTTCTCACACCGGTTGAACACCTGTCCTAAGGAATCTCCCATCTAAACAAGCATCCAAGTGAGTCTAATTTTCACAGCCCTATGAGTAATGCTCTGGATTCAGCATCTGGGATTCCAGAAGTGGACAAAATGTGACCAGAGACAGCAATAGCACAAAGGGATGGGAAAGAGGTCTGATTTATTATTTATAATCTAGAGGCAAACACCATCAAGGGGGCAATAAGATAATTTTTCAGTGGACTGCATAGAGCTGAAAGAAGTGTCCTCTCAGTCTCTTTAAATTCCTGTGAGCTGAAAGTGCTCCCATCTCAGCAGCAGTTTTCTCCAGAAGCCAGCTAGTGCTCTCAGTGCCTTTTGCCAATAGCAGCTATAATTACATTAAAAGGATGATTTGCAGAAGCAGAAGGAAGAGAACATGTGCAGAGCAATGTTACACAACATTGTAAGGAGTTTGCACACTTCTGCTGTTCTAGCAAACATCTTACAATGACACTCACATGCTCCTATTTTCTCTCTGTATTTTGGAGATAAGACAATTTTCAATTCTTTTGTGTGGTTATCTGATAGATGCAGAACTTTGACTAATTGCAGCCATTCAAGGGGAGCTCGATGACCCCAAAACAATACTCTGCTATGAATAGCCATTGTGATCCCACAAAAACAATGCCATGAGATGTCACACATCCTTTCCTGAGCTTCAGAGAGGCATGCTCAAATACAAGAACTTAAAAGTGAAACATTTCTATGAAGTGAAAGTGACTACAGTGTGTGCTGCCACTTCTCTTGGTGTTCGTGTAAGTACATTTACCTCCAAATGCTGTCCTTTCTCCCCAAGCCTGAGCTGTAATTAGAATTCTACCTTTAAATCTGAGTACAATTTGTAGGCTTAATAGGGCATCCAGCAGCAATAATGGCAGTAATTACAAACGTGTTTGGTGTTGAGAACTAAAGAAAAATACACTAAAGATGAAAAATGCGATCACTCAAGAATTCTTTTGAAACAACACAGGCAGAAATGGGCAAGTTTGTATGGCTATAAATATCACCAGCTCAGAGCTTACATTATTGAGGGCACCTTTGTGATGAGGGTTCTTCTGAAAGACGCTGGGCAGCGATAAAGCTTGAGAGCACAGGCGACCTGCGGAATATCAAAATATTATAATCTGCTTTGGAGACACACTGCTTTTCTTTATGGCTTGCAAAAATATACTCGAGATTCCAGCTGCACTCCGCTGCAGGAGCGCCTGTTTATGGCAAAGGGAGAGGGAGAGTGCACGGGGAAGTATTGCTAAAGGAGCTGGCAATGGATCAGCATCAGCAACTTGGTAGCAAGTTACTTTAATGGCATTGTATATCCTGTCCTGAGAGTGATGGTGAAACCTCTCAGGGAACAGTTTGTAACAACCACCTTCCAGTCATCCCACATGTATCATCAGGATCCAAAACATGCAGCGTGGACACAAGACAAACTGGTAGGGATCTTGGTAGTCACAAGCTGTTCCTTGGGTCCTTAGGAGAAATTCTGCTTGAATTTGGCGATGTCTTGAAAACAAACTGTTCCCAATAAGCTATCAGGAGACCTAAATTTCTCTGTTTTTCTCATCTGCCCTCCAAAGAGCAGGAGGACAAACTGAATATGTCTAAACAACAAAGTACTGCAGCTCATCTCCTTATTTTATCATTTTTAATTTATCCATTAATCATTTCTCCAAGTAGCTCCTCTCGGACACTAATAAACTTGTACCATAATAAAACTAGGAGGTTTCCCATTTTTTCAACCTGTGAAATGAAGTATGGGATGGTAAAATTTCTCTGATATTTTTATTTAACCCCAAGCTGCTCCTTTCTCCAGTTATCACACCATACAAGTCCAAGCTGTGCATCCAAGTGGTGTCTGACTCCAGGCACTTGGTCTCAGCACATGCAGTACCACAAGGAACAAGCCATGTTGTGGGACTTCTGCAGTTCTTTCCTTGCTGCCTGGGGAAACAAGGTCCTAAGCTGAAAACATGACAGATGGTGTTGGTGGTTGACAAAATTAAACCACAACATTGTTCTGCATAACCAGGCAGAAATCTAACATGTCTCTGCACCTTGGACAGGTGAAATTAAGTGTTTTCAACCTCAAATGTGCAGTGGTACATCTCTGATGCTGTTAGCAGTTTAGGCATTGAGGTTGGAGGTCAGAGAAGTGTTTCTTGTGACACACAACCATTCCACACAGTTGAGAGCAGGAGCACAAAGTGCCACTGAAACAGCAGTCATCTCATGACCCTGCTCTGAGCACTGATGCTGGCAGAGCTCTCTCCAAGCTCACAGGGCAGCTGCTGCAGAGCCAAGGCTCCAGGTAGGGGTTACATGGAAAAGACATGGAACCCACCCAGATTATTCTCTGCCGTCTCCTAAAGGCTGCTTGGAAGGTTGGATCAGCTGTCTCTGCAGGCAGCAAGCCTGGAGGAAAGTCCCCTGCTGGAACACACCAGGTGGGTTAGCTATTCCCAGCCCACGGAGGGTCTCAAGCCTTTCCTTGTGTCCCTGGGAAGTTTGGATGTCAGTGGGCTGGGAAGCCCTGTGTGCAGAGCTGGCCTTAGAGCCTGAATGGAGTCCCAGCTGCTCTCCTTAAAAGTGTCATTGGGCTCAATTTAGTTGCCTAATCAGCAGTGCCCAGTGCTATTAAGGCAGCCTTTGGCCTTTGCTTCCTTACTGCTGAAGACTCTGTGCCCATCTCATAACCATGGCAGACATTTTGGCTCATCCCACATGGCACAGAGTTTCTGCATTTCTGCTCAGAAACCAGGCCAACAATACTCAAATCCTCACTTTTTAAAAAATATTGGCATCCACAATACAAGCTCAAACTTACAAGGTAGAATGCCTGTCAGTTCATGTTTCTGTATGCAGGATCCAGTGCACGTGGATGAAGATATAAATATGTGCCCAAGCTTACGCAAACGTTGACCAGGAGAGCAGCAGCTCTCACCAGTGGTTTCTGAATCTCATTTTCTAAATATACCTTGCCCCATTCACGGGAGGAACATGGTTTGGCACCTCCCAAGGGGAAACACAGATGTTTGGCTCCCAGTCCCTGGAATTTCTTGAACTTCTGAGTACAAAAGGGGAGAGGTCAGAGGTTGAGCAGCACTATTTATTTTGGCTCATTTTCTACCAATTGTTCAAAACCATTCACAGATAGGGCATTTCAAGACCCATGGGGTCTGCCTGCATAGCATGGCAAATTCCAGTCATTCCTCCAGGCTGATGGGGGCTGTTCAAGCCCCACTGAGGTAAAGTGGATCCACCAGCCCTCAGTCTGAAGAAGGACCTGTTCCAGACAGACCACTCTGTCCCCAGACAGACCATCCCACCCCCACAGCACCAGTCCTGTGCTCCATGGGGAAGAAATCCCGGGCCTCAAGAGGGATCTCACCTGCCAGGAAGCTGGGTGCCCCACAGAGACAGCCCCAGGGAGGATGTACAAAGATTTCTTCCTTTTTAAGCAGGACCACAAGATAGAGAAGGAGAGAGGAGACACTTGCTGGACTTCAAATATTCCTTTTTATCATGCAGATAGACTTCAATTTACTTAAATTAAAGGGGATGGTGAGGGCACTGGAAAAGGTTGCTCAGAGGAGCTGTGAATGCCCCATCTCTGGAAGTTCAAAGCAAGGCTGGATGTGGCCCTGAGCAACCTGATCTGGTGGAAGATGTCCATGCCCATGGCAGGGGGATTGGAACTAGGTCATCTTCAAAGTCTCTTCCAACCCAAACCATCCTGTCATTCTGTAAATTTCAGAATAAAGAGTCTGCCACACATCCACAAAGTAGAAGGTGGTTTTTAGAACTAGGTCCTCAGGCTTCAGGCAAAAAAACCCTGCAGCCCTAACAAAAGAGCTAGGATCAGCACTGTCCCTTCTTGTGTCACTCTCTAAAGGCAGGTGGCTGTTCCCATAAGGATGGGGACTGTCCCATAGCTATTTTACCCAGCCCAAGCAGTCACACACATGACTATCAGAGACCATCCCAGGCCTGGGCACTCACTGGGATGGGCACCCAAAAGCTGCTCTTCTCTGATTCACCCCAGCTCACATGGAGGAGCAGCCTCCAGCTGCACAGAGTGCTTTCTGTGCCACCAGAGGATCTACATTCACCATGGGTGGTGAGCATGGGGCAGTTTCATCTCAAAAAAAAAAAAATTAAGAAAGAAATAAAAAAGCCTAGAATTTTCTCCAGCTGCTTTTTCTGTAAATATATTCTGTACTGAAAACTAAACACTGCAGGAACAACTTCAATGGTTCCCTAAAAAGCAGGTCAGGGTGGCATTATTGCTGCCCCTGACATTATTGCTGCTTAAATAATGGGGAAATACATCACAAATGCTGGCTTATCTCTCCATCCTTCTCCCATGTCACCTGCAAGGGCCACACTTAACCAGTACTTGTCACATGAAAATGTCCCCAGTTGGGAGGAAATTCCTGCTACAGAGGTGGCACTCATTCTGCACTACTTTCAGGTATTTCTGTGGTAAAAAGAGAGAGAGATCTGAGACATCTGCATCCTCCAGTCTGTCCTGCTCACCCAAAGGCTTTTGAGACCAGAGGGGTTCATGCATCAGCTGCAGCCTTCCCTTATGCTAGCTCTGAATCACCATCTGGCACTGGGTGGTTTCCAGCACCTGGGAAACATGAATATGGATCAGTGCAGTCTTTCTTCCCCTCCTTGCCCCTGTCCCTGCCTTGGGCATGCTCTGTGCTTACATCTGCAGCTTCAAGGGCCGCAAATATCAATAAAAATCTAAGCAAATGAAAGTTTCAGCTTGCATTCTCATTGAATGCAAACAAGATGTTTTTAGAAACAGCCCTATTCATTCACTTATATGTTCTCTGCTGATTTAACCTCACAGAAGTTTTTTTGGTTGAGATGAAGTGGTAACATTCCATTCTGGTATCTCCTCCCTTTTTCTCCCCAGTCCCCAAGATGGTCTCAAATGCCCTCTCATCCACCTTTCTACTACAACAGGTAGAAAATCTGTTTAGAAGTAGCAGCAAGAGCACAATCTCCTCTGTGGTCATTCCTGCCATGCCTGCTCCAGGTCAGCACCACCAGGGCAAGCCAGTCTACCTAACTTGGGCTCCTACAGCAAGTATTGAAGTGATCTCAGGGCATGCTGCAATCCAAACAAGTCTCCATGTGAGAGTTAAAGCAGTGCTTTGTCTTAACCACTGAATTAACATTTTGAAATTTAGATGTACCCAGGTCTCTCTTTTTTTTTTGCCTGTATTTCTACAATACCTATCACAACAGCACTCTGGTCCATCCATGATGTTCCCAGGCATGGCCCCAAAACAAACAAGAAGTTGCAAATCAGCAATCTGGATCACCCACTAAAACAAAGAGGAGTGTGGCTTTGTTTCCATTGGAGCAGAAGCACTCTCTGTATCATTTCCAGATCAAGAAGCAAACTCCAGGAGGTCCAAAATCTTTGGCCTGGCTACCAGACCTCAACTGGCTGACTGTAGGGGCACAGTACAGCTGGGTTAATAGTCACCATTCCTGTAAAGAAGTTTAGTCACACAATGCTGTTCATGACCCCTCCCACGCCAGCAGCAGCCCTGTGAGGGTGTACAACATCCGCCAGCAGGACCCTGCCTCAGGCAGTGCTGGTGAAACTCCTTGCAGAGAGCAGGGAAAGGCTGTGAACAGTCCTTTGAGGCCATGTTGCTCATGATACCCATGTCTGGAGATAAACAACCAACCATTTGCACCTCCAGTTGTCTTCACTTAGTGCATCCCCCCTTACTACTGTGCAAATTAATTTGGACCCTGACTCAATTACGCATTCAGACGTGTGCTCCAGCTCAGCCACTGATCCTGCTGGAGCAGAGAGATGGGGGATGGCAGGACAGATGCCAAGTTCATCCCTGTCTATTTGCCTGTGGATAGTAATCACTTTTGCAGGAAGATGGTGTCCCCTGCTCCATTTATCCCCAGGGGGAGAGCTGTGCAATCTCTGCTCTCCTTTGTCCTCAGTGCATCCTCCTTGTCCCTGCTACCTGTCTTGGCAATGCTGGCAGACTTGTGGACTAGGCTGGATCTGCCCCAAAGTGCTGGTGTGGTCTTGCCATGGTTTAACCCCAGCTGGCAACTCAGCCCCACACAGCCACTCACTCACTCCCCCTGCCAGTGTGATGGGGTAAAATTGAGATAAAGACAGTTTGGTATGGAAAGCAAAAGCTACACACACAAGCAAAGCAGAACAAGGAATCAGTTTACTCCTTCCCATGGGCAGGCTGGTGTTCAGCCATCACCAGGAGAGCAGGGCTCCATCACAGCTAACTGTGATTTGTGAAGGTGAACACCATCATTCCAAATGTCCCATCCTTCCTCCTGCTCACCCCACTGTACATCCCGAGCATGATGCACATGCTAGGGAATATCCCTGGGTCAGATGTCCTGTCTGTGTCCCCTCCCAGCACATTGTGCACCCCTTGCTGGTGGGGGAGAGATGAGGAGCAGAAAAGTCTTTGAGGCTGTGTAAACCCTACTCAGCAATAACGAAAACATCCGTGAGTTATCAGCACTGTTTCCAGCACAAATCCAAAACACAGCCCCATACCAACTACTGTGAAGAAAATGAACTCTACCCCAGCCCAAATCAGCACAAGTCTTTACCCAGGGCTGTTTGCCACGGTTCTTTCATGCCCACAGCGCTGTGCAAAGGCAGTGGATGGGGTAGGCTACAGCCCAAATCTGGGAAGGTTGTGTCCTTCGTGAGTCTGGTTAGATGGAGTCTCACAAATCCAACAGGTCCACAAATGCCACCAGCAAAAGAGCAAGGACAGGTTTTTCTGGCCCACTCCCAAGTGAAAAGTGGAAGCAGGGGCATGAAGCAAACAGACAACATCTCAGTAGAAATCAAGGATGCTTCATCCCTCAGAACAGCTTTCTGCCTCTGAATAGATGAAGTCCAAGTGCAGATATGGTCCTGCTCAGGGACAGATGATAAGGATTGATGCCATAAGCAAAGCAACAAGATCTTAAATCTCTTGATACAAGTGTGGGAAGCCACTCAGAGAAGTTAGAAATCATGCAAAATGATGGGGCTATGAACTCAGGAGCTTAGTTCTGGTCTGCTGGGATTGCTGTCATAACTCCAATCTTAGCACATCATCTGTCTAAGGAGATAGGAAGGGGGAAGGAGTGCAGGGGTGCTGTTATGTATCAAGTGTACATACCACTGCCAGCAGCCTGTCACTGGACAGTGAAGAGCATGATGGTGATGGAGCCAGAGTCAGTGCATTCTGGGTGTGGAATGAAAGGGAAAGCAGTGAGGGCTCTTCTCTGGACCACCAGGACTGGGGAGCAGGAGAGCAAAATGTCTGGATCAACCCTCAAGCTGCCAGAAAAGATGGAAGGGAGAAGCTGTGATCCCCAGCTTGGGCTGAGGGTGGCTGCTGGCAGTCAGACATATCTGTGTTTATATTCCAGCTGCCTCCCGTGGAAAGTGCACAGAGTCTGGCATTTCAGAGCAAATGTAAAACAGCAGGGACTTTGATTCACAGCTAGGATTTATCTAGGTACTGCCTGTAGTCTTTGTGGTAAGGCTCAGATTTTGCAGTTCACTGCCCCAGGTTGTGATTCATTGTGAGAGAGGCCATTAAAAAGAGATTTACAGAGAATACAAGAGAACTGCCCAAATTATCCACTAAGGCTAAGCAGAGTCACTTCTCTCCAGACAGAATTAGACACCTTATGCTGGTCAGTCCCATTTTCTTGCAGAAGATGCACAGATGAGCATTGTGCAGCCAGACTGTTCCTTTACCCAATAATGTGAGCAGGGAGAGGTCTGGGCCTTGGCCCTGGTGCTTCACACACCCCTGGATCATCCTGCAGGACTCTTAGCATAGACTGCAGAACAGCTTAACCCAGAGAAGAGTCTCCCCAAAGAGCAGTCTCCTCATTTGGAAAGGAAGAGACATCATCCTCACAGAAGTCAGCTGGGCCATGATGTACACATCACAATAAGCAAACAGGAAGCTTGCTGGTTTATTTACTCATTAGTAGAGGTACAACATCAGACACTGGAGATCTGGTTTAGGTTCCTCTAGATTCACATCTTCCATCACTATAGAGGGTGCAAACTATATGATGTGGAGAGATAGGACACACTTTGTCTCTGCTGCTGATGGAGTTCTAGTCTTACAAAAGCAGTACACATTTATTGAAGCAGACACTGAACACCTTATGCACCAACCCTTAGACTCATAGCACCTTGTATGTTATAGCTATTGCTGGCCCAAAGAAGAATAAATTGTTTCATATAAAGTGAAAGATCCACAAAACCCCAGCATTTAGAAAGCCCCACTCCAGCATCAGTCTGATAGCTAGGATGTTCTTGAGGGCTGCCTGAGAGACCTGCCTTTACCTCCTTCATCCCCAGACCACGACCCTATCCCTAATCCTGTAGGCACATGCTGGCATTTGGCACTTCCTTACCCTGGCAGTGTTGGCCTCACACTTCACCCATGCCCAGGAGACCTCATTCTCCTTACACCAGACTCAGTGTCACCCAGGCTGAGGCAGGCAGCTATCTTTGTGCCATGCACATCCCAAAGAAGTCCAAAAGAGCTGTAGCAGCATTACTGTCCCATTACATCATTGCACAGGGACACAGGATCATTTTCATAAGATATACTACTAGCTAAAATAGCAATATGAACCCCTTGCTTCATGTACTGAGGAATTTAGTCCAGACAGAGTGAAGCTGCTAGACTGAACTGCATGGCATCTCTGACTGGACCATGACTGAAGGACTCAAGTATGTGTCCCTGAGGCAGACCCATGGCTCTGTTGGTCGTGAGGTTGTTGGGGGTTTTTTGTTTGTTTTTTTTTTTTTACAGTAATATAATCTTCCACCCAGATAAAGATGCACAGATAGTGTGGATCACATGAAAATGAGGAGGCTGGAGGAGTCACAAAGGGTAGACAGCACTTAGAAAATCCTAGCTGCTGTAAACACATCAGGAAAGGGAGAGGGAGAGAGAGACTGTGCCTGTGGGAGGGGGGCATAGCTGAAAATACTCCCAGGGCCCATGTCTTGACCTTTACATGAGCTGAATCTTTGATCTCAACAGAGAACTCTCACAAGCCCTGCAAGTACAGCCAAACACCAGCTCACAGACATGCACAAAGCTGTGCCTTCTCCCTCCCTCATTCCCACAGGGGAACATCCCTGCAAGGTACCTCTTCACAGCTCCTCACTTAAGGGTCAGTTCTTTAAGTTTATTTGTTGACTAGAGTGCTTTCAAATATTTTCAGAGATATTACCATTATTATTATTATTATTATTATTA
>VYZP01003901.1:0-23714 GCA_013400635.1 Hypocryptadius cinnamomeus
TTTTTTTTTTTTTTTTTTTTTTTTTTATTAGAGCAGCAGCAGAGAAAAAAAAAAATGGGACCCAGTCAAGCCCCAAGGAAGGGAGGAAATAGCATGAGCCAGCGCTCCGTCCTCTCACACAGACACACACAGAGCCACTGTCCCCATCCACACAGGAGCAGAGTGCAGGCATCTGGTGGAGCTGGCATGCAGGCAGAATCGGCCACCCCCACCCCTCAACTCAACCGCATGAGACTATAAAATCTCTTCACCAGCCAAATGTGGGGGAGTCCCAGAGAAGGGCCATCATCTCTTTCCGAACAGCCAAGGATGCACATTCTTCTGCTAGGGGGGTCTGCACTGCAACTACTCAGGGAAGGACCCAAACCCTCCCCGTGCTGAGAATGGGGCCAGGAAGCTGTGCTCTCTCCACCCTGCCTCCTACAAAGGACTCATCCCTGCCTCACCTCATCCCTGCCCCACCTCCCTCTCCCTGATGGCTCCTGATCAGGTTTCCACACTGACTGCGGGGAATTACCAGCTTCTTGTAGCTCCCTTGTATGCAAAGCTGAAGGAAACAATCAGACCTGAGGGAAGGCAAGGAGGCACCTTTGCACCAGCAACACTACCTTCCATAAAAATATATATAAGGGCTAGACACCAGCGATGAGGAAACCAGCATTCAAAGAACGGTGCTCGGCTGCTTGGCTTTGCTGCCCACATTACCTGGGCTGCTCTGACAGGTAAAAAAAAAGCCTAAATCAAGACACCTCAAGCTGTAAAGGACTTTGGGAATAGCAAGGTGAGGGCACACTGCTCTGACACGGCACAGGGTGAGGAAAAAGCCCCTGGAAGGCAAAGAGCAGGTGACGTCTGGGAACAGCCCATGAAGGTGTAGTGGCCACAGCCACAGCCTTATACCCCGGGTTGTCTGCAGCCCAGCCTCTGAACACTGCACACCCTTCCTGAGTTTTGTATGGGAAGCCATGTTTTGTACGGGAAGCCCATGCAGAATTTTTGTTCTGTATTTTGCTCCAGAGGAGACTGATACCAAGGAGTGTGGAAAGACCAGCCTGTTTGGAACCCGGCATTTCTCTCTCCTTCGGGAGTAGAGCTGGGAGACAAGGCACAACACAGTGAAGGACATCCTTACCCCTTAAACAAGTCACCACACTCAGAGTCACCTCTTTGAGAGTCAAGGAAGGTTTTGGCCAGTTCTCTGAAGTAGATTTCCTTGCTTACATTTTTTCATAAATGCCAGGTTAACTTATAATAATGACAATACCTGCAACATGCAGAAATCTTTCTCTTCTCCATACCATACATATCTTGAACAAACTTTAGTACCTCTGTAAACTTCCTACAAATCATTATTACCATGCCCAGCAAAACAGCTATTCTAATTCATGCCCCTCTTTTGTAAAAGGTATGTGTTAGGGACAATACTGGAGTTATCTCTGGATAAGAAAATAAGTTTAGGGACCAGAAGGTTAGTAAAACTTCAAACAGGCCAGAGACACATGAAGGCCTCCATGTGTTGACTGCTATTCCCAACACAGAGTAAGTACAACTTACTATTGACTATTGACTGCTTTATCCCAATACACGTGCAATACAACCAAAGTGCAATCAGTACAGGTTTTTTCCACTTCCCTTGAAAGTGTGGGAAAGAGGATGAGTGAGAGTGTCGTTGCTGGTTTCGACTGCCCACACAGTGCTGCATGAGCTGCAAAGATAATCTCAATGTCTTGGGATATCAGGAGGTTTTGTTGCAGCCCCAGTGCCTGGAGTCCTGATAATGTGAAACTTGCTGCTCCTTGGCTTCTCTAGCCTTACTTCTTTCGAGAAAGCTGTTAAAATGTTAATGATGTAGTGAAAGCAGGGGGAATACTCATCTGCATGGTCTTTTAAGAGCAATTAAGGTCAGACTTACTGTCCTCCATGCCTGGAAGGGCTCAGCACTGCTCCCCAGCCAGGGCTGTCGTTCAGGGTGCTGGCAGGACCCACCATATCAGCTGGAGCCCACAGCTCTCCGGCTGCTCCCACTACAAGAAGCAGGAGAGGATGCAAGGTTAGCCCAGGTCTGGACGAAATTTTCCCTCCTGACTGCTTGACTAAAATTTCCCTTCAGGAGCTGTCTTGTAGCTGTCGGTGTGTCTGCAGCGAGAGTGTCTGCGGCTGTCGGGGGTCTCACCCCGAGCCCGGGGGAGCCGCGGGCCGAGCACAGAGGCGGAGGGGAGATGAGTTTCATGCGGCTCAGTTGCATCACTCGAGCATCTCGCAGCTCTACCCCAGCATGGCCGGGCAAACCCTGGGCTTCTCCCAGGAGAGGGGCCAGCCTCGAGCAGCACGGAGCAAAACAGCTCCATCCCCTGACCTCCACATCCATGGTCTGATTTTTAAACAGCTCAGAGCACAGCCGCCTCGGTGACTCATACTGCGAAACCGGGCCTTTTACTTTTTTCTTTTTTTTCTTTTTTTTTAAGTAGGAGCGCAGCTCCATCAGTCAATTACTTGAAGAGCCGCTCTAATTTGGCACCCAATTGTTTCCCCAGCTGCCGCTGCGTCTGATCTCCGCTGTGGGCGGCAGGAGCAGGCTGCCTGCGCAAGGGAAGGAGCCCAGGCGCCCAAGGGAGGAGGAGGAGGAGGAGGAGGAGGCAGAGGAGGCAGCGGCAGGGAGGGCCACGCTGCCTGGCTGAACAGCCCCGCGCCGGCAGAACAGCAGCACTAAAAACGCAGGCATTAAAAATATCTCAGGGTCACAGGTGATTGCTGGATAATAAAAATTACTTCAGGAGGCGGCAGTGGGAGGGACAGATCCTGGCGGCAGGGGAACAGCCTGCCAAGGCTGGCCTGGCCACAGCGACTCGCTGCGAGCCAGGGCCACAGCCGCCGCTGCTCAGTAATGAATGTGATGTGACATTTATGGCTTTTTCCACTGAGGATTTTAAATCGCTTCACAAAGGTTGCTTAATAGCACTGTCCTCTTCTTCTCTTCCTATCTCTTCCCTCGTCCTATATAATATAAAAAATAAGTGACTTGCCTGCCATCACGTGAGAATTCAGCGGCTGAGCCAGCAGCAGAGCACAAGTACCCGACCTCCGTCTCCTGCCCTTTAGCCCCTACAAGCGCTCCCTTTTTTCCAAGAAATCCAAGAATAGGATCTGTACCACGACAGCTGTTTTTAAGCCAGCGAGGATTTTTTTCCTGAAGAAGAGGACGCGAGGAGCCTTGATTAAAACCGCCCAGCCTCCCAGGCACTGCAAGGGGCTGCGGGTGCTGTGGTGAGGGAAGCGGGTGCGCTGCTCCCCACTCCAGGATGGAGGAACCCAGGAGCAAGAAGAGGTGTGGCTGCGGCCAAACACGTGTCCCCAGGCTGTAGCTCCTCTGCCACTCTTCTAGCACAAGCATTTTCATATTCTGTGGCACGGATGCACACGTGCATTCACACACACATGCAAACGCCTGCCTCAGCCTGCGCTGCTGCCATCGAACCGCTCCTCCAGCTGCAGCCGCAGGCAGGCGGGCTCTCCGTGCATCCCGGCACAGAGCATTCCCTGCCTGCACAGCCCCCCAGCTCTGCTCCTGCCCCTCTGTTTTAACCCCTGAGGCATGCTCAAATTGAGACATGGCAGCGGTTCCAAGGGCAAAGAAGCAGCACACTCATTTTGGAGAAAGCACATCTGTGCTGTGTGCAGCACAAGAAGAGATGCTTGTGGATGAAAAGGCTGCAGCAGGAAGGCAGAGGATGGATACAATATTCCTGCCTTTTTCTGCTCTGTCCAGTTTTTGGACTGCGCAATTTTTTTATCATGTACTTACACTTCATAAACTGACTCATGGTACACAGCAGTCTTTTACTTCTCGGTGGGAAAATTAGGATTATTCAAGGTATGCACATGCAGATATGCACTCACACAAGCACATAGACATATACACAAACACACACATCTGCACTGGTGCTGCCCATAGCAATGCATCAGGCTCTCAAAAGCCATTCCTTCAAGTTTGCTCCACCAGGCTGGACCCTTCCTCTTTATCAGAACATTGTAGAAACAGGCAGCATCCCCCAGACAGCAGACAAGCCATTGCACCACAGTCACAGAGCTCTCCAGGAGCTCCAGGTGAACCTCCTGCAGCCCTGGATCAGGGCTCCTGCTTCTGCAGCTGTGAGATCTGAGATTCAGGACTTGTTTTGACATGCTCATGACAGCTCCTGCTTGAAGGCACTTGTGCTCACCCTCAGCTGGCATCTCCCAAGGGCGGGTGGCTCCCTGCCAGAGGGGAGAAGACACAAACCTATGCCTCTGGGGCTGGGTCACTCTCCACCAGGCCAGGCAAGAGAGTCCCAGCCAGATGGAGCCAGGAGAAAGCACTACCAAGTTGTTGGCCAACTTAGGATGTGATGTTGGCTTCAGAGGAAGCTACTTGGCTGCCTCTCCCTGAATCAAGATTCAGTGATGCCAGGAGACAGGCACAGCGGGGAAACTGAAAGCAAAAAATGGCAGAGTGGATGGCAACTCGACATTAATTCATTTTTACCATATGTCTGACTATTCATTACACTCCACCATTCTGTTCTACAAGACTCCTGGGGGTCTTCCATGCCATTTTATGGCTAGCGGGGTTCCTCTCCGCTCGCGGCGCGGCGTCACCGCGCGGGCCCTGGCTAATGGCTCACCAGGCCCTGCGGTGGGAGCAGCCCCATCCCACTCACAGGCAGCCCCCGGCATCAACGTCCTCTGGCACTCACAGCCCATCCCCAGCACACCATGGACCTGCCAGTGTCACCTGGTACAGGGGCCTGTCCCCCAGGAGCACGCACAGGCAGGTGACACCTGCTACAAACACGCTCTGGCACCTGCTGAGAGACCGCGCTGGGAAGCGATGGGGTTTTTTTATGGATTTGCAAATTATTCTGTATTTCTCTGCGGTCTCCCTCCGGAGTGCGCTCCTGGCACGGGACCAAGCCCCAGCTCCAGCAGCAAGCGTGACTCATCCTGGCAGGCAGCAGCCCAGGAGGGGGAGGATCGCCCAGGCTGGGAAGCCAACACCATGGCTTTGCTGTGTGCTCTGTCTGCAGTGGCAGCAGCAGCTGTTTCTCCTCCTAGGTGGGAAGGTTGAATTAGTGGCCCCTTTGCCTGGATCCAGCTGTCCAGCCCCTGTACACTGTTGTGGCCTCTCACCCTGGCTCCTGTCACACGCACAAGAAGTAGCAGTGAGCTGCCTGTACTCTGACTGCTGTGCCCTCCAGGCTGAGCTCCTGTCCACAGAAGGAGCAAATCCCAGGCTGAAAGACCCTGGACCAACTCCTCATGAACCAGCCCCTCTGAGGGACTTCAAGGGGCACCAGAGGGCATTCTGCACAGGGGTCTCTCTGGTTGTCAATAACAAAGGCACAACAGCAGGCAATGTAATAATAAAATTGCTTTATTAATAACATAAAATAAGAAGAGGAATGTGAAGTAATTCTTATGTCCCTTCAGATGCTGGAACCCCATTTATGAGCTGCATTAGATGGCCTCCAGATGAATTGCCACAGCTATCATCATTGAGGTGACGGGTCTCCCTCCTGTACCGTAGTGCCTTTAATCTCCTGTGACAAACAAAATCATATCTCTTTTTCTGACAGATGGGGATGTTCTCTCCTTAAGGATGTCCCCCAGAGCACAACACCAACAGCACAAGGCATCTCAGCATGCTCCCTCATACTGCTGTGCACATGGGCCTGCAGCCTGCCCAGTGCAGGCCCCTGTAGTGCAGACATGGCTTGCCCATGTCACTAATAAATGTCTCCCACAAGGCTCCCAACAGTGAGAAAACCCTTATTTTTCTTTCTGTCAAACATATCCTTTTCCTCTTAAGTTTTTGTGCTTGCTACTGACCACAGACTGAAGTCCAATCAATGGAGCTGCTGTCATTGCTTCCCCCAAGGGGATATGCAATTAAAATCATCAGTGTCGCTCTGCCTAAGACACGGGGGCAAACTCTGCCTTCACGAACAGCTTTATTTCATCCCTCAAATCAGAGCATCAGAATCCTCTTATGGGAAGGCTTCAGATCCCACATGTAGTACAGATGATCAAAATTTACTTCAACATGCTGTTTTTCTTTTAAGAGGTACCAGAGGTCTTGTACTTGCAGAGTCAAGCATGGACTCAGCACAGCAGTGAACACAGGTACACACATTTCCTGGAGCACCCTGGGGATACTCAGACTGTATCTGATGTGGATGACCATTCACTGACAACTTTATCAAGGCAATCAAGACTTCCTGTGCCTGCTTCCTTTGACTTCAGGGACAAAACACAGTCTGACACTCCTCAAACTTGGAGAAGAGCACCCCAGCAGCTGTGTGGGAAGAAGTCCTAGAGTCTGCATGGGGAGATCTGACTCCCAATTGTATGATTGCAGGCTGTTCAAAGCCCAAAACATACATGCTCAAGTGAAAAACTGATGCTTCTGGAGCCTGTCCATCCCTAAGGCCACTCAGTAACCCTCTCCTGGAAAACTTTTCATCTCTTCCTTCCACTGTGCTGAAGGGTCTGCAATCCTTCATGGCCAGTTTTCCAAACAGTAGGTGTTCTTTGCAGAGTGCTTTTATTTGAGATCCTCATTCTGTCCCAAACCAGGAACTGGGGCAGGATGGAGGGCACAGAAATATTTAAATGCAGTATTGATGGCATGCTCTCACATACAGACTTCTGTGGCATTAGGACAATCTCCAGAAAAGGGGGAAAAGGCTGCAGTTATTCCCCTCAGTTTACCTGCCCCGTATACTTCCTTTACTTTATCTGGGAACCCAGAGACAGACTCCCCTCGTGCCGAGTTTGATTTTTGCAATATCGCCTCCACGTAGGAACGGCTTTTTCTGCTGCTGCAGGAAAGGAAATATCCCTGTTGAATGTCTTTCGCATTCATGTCCCGTGCAGCTCCTCGTGGCTCCGTGCCTCCCGGCGGCCGGCAGCCCTTCGGGCAGCGTGCCAGCGGTGCGAAGCAGCAGCGCTTCCCGACGGAGCCGGGGAATCACCGCTGCGGCTTGGGGGCAGCCGGGCAGGGCTCTCCCACCCCTCCTGCCCGCCGGATGGGAGCTGCCGATACGCCCAGGGAGGGATTCACCAATCCAGAGCAAGCTCTCCCTCTTCCAGGTCGCAAAGTGTTGACCAGCAGCCTGCAACCACAGCACGTTTATTAAATTTAATGAGTGAGTTTCACCAAGAGGTGCTGTGAAAATTCCGCATCTGAATCAGTATTTGCGTTCGTATTGGCACGTTTCCTAAGGAACCTGAAATCATTTGTGTTGCTTTATTGGCTGCCTGCTATAGCTAATTAACAACACAAATTAGCATGGAACAATCCCAAATTCAGTTTTTGGAAAGGCACCCCATTTTTGTCCCTGAGATTACAAGATACCAAATCACATACACAGCATAATGTGTATGACACATATGATAGATATATGTGTGATGCACAAATACCACATACAAACCTAAACAAAGATAAGAGCTTGCCAATATTAATCCACTTCAAATCATTGTTCCAACTAATTGGGAAACAAACACTCAGTGCATTCAGTGACCTTGCAGAGCCTGCATTTCCTTGGCTGACGTGACACAGAAAGCTCTTAAGGAAAATGATGACTGAATACTTGCCAGAGAGATACACAATAAAGGTGGGTTGACAGGTACACAGATGAACCCAAACAGCCACCAAGAATATAGGAAAGGATCACATCACTTATTTCTTCCAATGGAGTAATGGTTGTAAGACCAAGTAACAAATATCTGAGCAGGACTTTGATGAAAGATCTGCTCCTGAGGATAACTCTTGCTCCTGGTGGAGCCACTGGGGAGCAGCCCTGAAGTCAACCTGCACCAGCCAGAGGGAGACCTGCAGTGTCTGCAGGAGACCTTGCCAGTGGGAAGCTGAGCACTGAAGGGAGGGCCAGGGGAGTGAACATGGTGACCAGAGTGACACAGTGCTGGGACAGGCTCTGTGTTAGAAGCGTCTGTCAGTTCCTTGGAAACGACCAAGAACTGAAAGCATCAAAGAAATAAAGCTGTTGCCAGCTGGAGGAACAATAGGCGAGCCAGAGCTATCTTTAGCTCACGGGATTAAATTCAAATTGCAAATGCAAAGGCCTGGAAGAAAAAGCTTTCCCTGCACTACTGAGCGCCAGCCTAAGTGCACAGCACAGCCCGGCACTGAACTGACGAGCACCCACAGCCCCTTTGTCATCCCCTGTCATCACCTTACCCAAAGGAAGGGCAAAAGGAGAGCCAAAGAGGAGGGTGAGTCTGTCCCTGCCTGACTGCAATACTTTCAAAACACCCGATTTTTCCCTGGGAGGGATGCTCCTGGGAGGGTGCCATGCCTTGGCAGCTGCCCGGCACACTTGGGCATCGGTATCCATCCAGCTGCTGCTGCACAAACCTCAGCACAAGCCAGCTTTTCCTGCTTCTCATTCATGATGGGTAGAGCAGGCAGCAGCTGGATGTACGAGCAGTCAGCACAGCCTCCTGCAAAATCATCTAGGGACGTGTAGTGGCTCCAGGATGGCAGCATGGGGCCCAGTTTCACAGGCAATTCTAGGTTTGATGAGAGAGGGTAAAAACTGACCTGGTGTACCACTTCCTCCGACACCTTCACTCTGTTTGCCTCACCATCCTATAGGTAGTGGCTCTGAATTCTTGGCCCACCAATTGCTCCTGAGAGTCTCCCACATCACAGCAGAGGAAAGCAAGTCCTCAGCAGCAGTTTTCAGGCTCTGCCCCTTCACCAGAAAACCTGTACAGACTGAAAATTTAAAAACAGCCCAGTCCAGCTCTGTGGCAATCAGGACATAAAGGACTGTTGGGAATGCATTCTTGCTGCTGCACCCTGAAAGGGAGTGTTGATGTGCAAGCCTAAGCCAGATTTGGCTGCTTTATGTTGCATTAAGGAACACGATGTCTTGCCTTTAAGACTTTAGGATGTCTTAAAGCACTGTCTTGCTTTAGGATGTTAGCTCGTGTGTGTTGGCTAAGGGGCTGACAGCTTACTTAGGTCTGACAGCACACATCGAGCTGGCTGACCACAGGGTACATCTGCACCATGCCCTCCAGACAGCTGAGCTCGCTCTCAGCTCCCACTGCTGCCAGCTGGGCTGATAACCCTGCCATGGAGCACAGGACACGGTCCCAGCAGAGCTCTGGCTGCCACGGCTGCACCGCTACCTGACTGGATTCATTTACAGCCGTCCCCAGGGGCTGCAGAGGGCTCGGCAAGAGGCTGAATCCGCAGGACAGAGGGCAGCACTGTCAGCCCCGCTCGCAGAGAGACTCACACTCAGCTAATCGACCTGCTGGGGCGTCATGGCCCCAAATGAAGGGACTTGGAATCTCCCTCCCGTTGTACCAAACTGGAAAAAATCCAAGCTGTGAGTTAGGGATTGCAGGCACGCCAAAGAGAGAGCAGGGGAGGCTGTTGCCTGATAACTTGCATAATGAATTGCAGGCTTCTGAGCTGGTCTGTTCAGCTGGGGAAATCCAACAAGCGCCTCACACCCGAGCGCTAGGAAATTGGTTTAATAGTTTCAGTGCCGTAATGAAACACCACTGAGGAGCAGAGGTCCCAGCTCTCACCTGCATGTGCAGTTTTCATGTTGTAAAAAATGAACTTCTTTCTGATACCACCAAGTGTTTTGAGGTGTTGTTATAGAGTCACAACATCGACTTTTAACGACAGCGCAAATGACAGTCGTAGATGATCAAGCGTGTACCCGTCCAGCTACAGCTTTCTGCAAAACCTGCCAGCAGTGCAGAGATTTTTAACTCCGTGCTGCAGTCATCTGTGGTTTTATGTTTGTTATTTTGTTTTTAAGCAGCCGCTTACTGGTATCTGGAGGGCGTTTGCTACTCTAACGCTCAGCGTGAAATGAAGGGCTTGGACAAGTGGTTCAGCTCTTTTAGGAGAAGAAAAGGCATTGCTGTTGGCTGCTGCAGCACTGGAGCTGGGGGAGAAGGCAGTGAAAGCTGCACCTTCAGCCTGGCCCTGCTGTCCGAGGGAGGGCAGGGATGCAGGGAAAGCCTCTCAGAGCCAGGCAAGCTGCAGTTGTGAGCAGCCTCCGTGCCCGGACCGCCAGGGCAGAGGTGCCGGCACACAGGGGGTTACAGTGAAGTTGTAACTCTAGCTGTTAAAATTCATGAGGTGTAAAATACAAATTGCACGTGGTGGATGAGCTGCCTTTAAAGTTTATATACGACTCTCCCCCAGCCCGCTCCAGTTCAAACCTCTGTTGGCAGGAGCTAATTAGAGCTCACCAAAGTGGGAAACGCAGCCCTGGCAGGGCAGCACAGGTTAGGCAGGGGGTCAGCCAGGGCCCGTCCAGACTGTGTTTATAGATGTTGGGTACAGGAAGCTGGGGGAAACCCATGACCGATGCATGCATGAACAATCACAGATCAGAATTAATCCTTTATTCTCACTTCTTCATCTTTTTAGACTTCTCAGTTTGAAAGACATAAAGCTCTGCCTTTGAAGTTTATAATTTTTTTTTGTTTGATTATTCCCACAGCTCAATTTATTTAATTTTCCTGTTAAAAAAAAAAAAAAGGCAAAACATTTTAAAATAGTTTCCACAACACTAAAGCTTTTGCAAGTTTGTTTGTTTGGTTTTTTACATCAAACTCCAATCTCATTTTTTATGTGCTCCATACAGCTTGACACACATACACCTTCCAAAATCAAGCTTTCTTGCATTTTTGCTCACACTGTTCCCTTGCCCTCAGTACCACATCTTTCACCATCCCGAGCACAGGGGGAATAAATCAAAAAGGCCCAGGTAGACACAAGCATTTGGGAGCACCAAACTTGTCTGTAAGGGTTTCTTCATGTCCTGGGTGACCCTATGTATTGTCACTCAGAATTCAGTCCCCGAGGAATTTTACTGACATAATTCCTTCGCCACCCAAGAAAGACTTAGGGATCAGAGATTCAGTAGAGAAAAAAATATGTAAATATCCAGAGCACAGAGAACGAGCATCAGCTTATGCATAGCTGACTGAATTGAACACAAACAATGATTGAGAATAGGATGGACTGGAAGAGGAAATTTAAATATTTACCCTAAATGCTCTTTCTTTGCATTTCTTGAAATAAATTACTCCCAGCAATTGCAGGCAGAGATTGTTGATTAATTCCAGCAAAAGCAGAGAGACAGGAAAAATTACTGTACATCATCTTTTTCTGAGTTTCAGATGGTCTTTTCGTATTTCTTTGTAGTCTTTGTGATTGGGCTCTTTGGCTCCACGGTGATTTGTGGGCGGTTTGCAGAGGAGTTTGCTGCTCACGTCATATGTATAGATAGAGATCATGAAGCACCATCACAAATGTGAGAAGGAAGCGCTTTCCATACAGCAGGGTGGAAACACAGGCTGTAACCTGGCCAGAAGATAGCAGGGTGAGCAGCACAGATGTCCTGAAGATGGTCTGCTGAGAAGAGCCCACACTGGGGCCACTTGCACCCTGATCCCGCTCAGCCAAAAGCAGCGAGCACCGAGAGGAGAAGCAGAAACCAGGATGCTGCTAGAGCTGGTGGAGCCTCGGCTGACAGAAATGCCCCGGGGCTACTGGCAGTCGGACATAAATTAAACCAGTTGTGAAGCTGCTTTAGCTTATACTCGGGCATCAGGCCAGCCCCAGCTGCCTCAGCGGCAGAGGAAGGTCTTAAAGCTGCCTGTCCTTCCTTGCACGCCTGGCCAGAGTGGCACACAGGCTGCCAAGCAAAGGGACCTCCCTGTCCCGTGTGAGATCCTCCTCCCTCGGCCAAAACAGGTCCCCACAGCAGCAAACCCCAGACTGGCTGTGCTGCTATCTCAGCGGCTTCAGGCTGGCTGCAGGAGATGCTCTGCTCTAAGGTATAAGGAATATCCCAAGTAAGGTGTTGTGATTCACTTTGTGTGAATTCACTGAGGGAGAATGTCCACACAGTTGTGGAAAAAAAGTTATTTGTATTTTTTTTGTGTCTCCAGGAGTTAGAGCGGGGCTTTGCACACCCTCTGAAAGTCCATGAGCAGCTGCACTGCAATGCACTTAATGAAAGACTGAAACGGCTTTAAAAATGCTGCCCTGCAGGATAATCCCGTAGAAAAGCAGGGAAAGCCGGAGCTGAGGTCTCACCTGGCTGCTCCCCCCCGTGCCCTGTGCCTGCCCGCACACGAGTGGAGCCGCAGTGGCGCTCGGCAGAGGCGGGCAGCGCTGCCAGCATCACCCCCGGCAGCCGGCCCTGCTCCCCAGGCCGGGGATTTCCTCAAGGGCCAGCTCCAGGCTGCTGCTGAACCATCTCCGTGTGACCTGCAGCAGGACCTCCATGTGCCACCGTGTCAGCCACGAGCACCGAGTGACGCCTTGAAAGCAGCCAAAAGGCAGGGCAGGAAATCCTGCAGTCCCTGTCCCCGCAGCCCCAGGGCTGCCCTCTCAGCCCGGCTGCAGCAACACGCCCCGGGCAGGCACAGGGTGGGTGGCTCTCTCTGCTGCTTCAAGTGGCGCTGAAGGCCTGGGGACAAGTCAGGATGGTGGCCGTGGATAGTGCCATCGGGTCTCGCTTATGCCTCCTTTCCTTGGGGCTTGCCACGAGTGCCGCAGGTTTGTGCATCGCCTGATGGATGGAGCCGAGCCAAAGGCTGAATTTCCCTCTGTGGGATCTGAAGCTTCAGCAGAGGACACCAGAGAAGCTCCAAAAATTCAGGAAACCGTCACAGAGGCACAGGCAACAGAGAAGGTACATTTTACTGGCAGCTCTGCTCATCATCTTGTAGGTAAGCAGCAGCACACACCAAACCGAGCCAGGGGATGGCTGGAAAGGAAATGGGCCATCTTCCTTGCATCACTGTCACCGGGATTCAGGGAAAGTCACACTGCCATTTGCAGTCAAGCCTTTGCAGGCAGTTCCATTCCACACAGGAGGCCTTGCAGGCTCGCAGTGACACAGATAAAGATCATGTCCCAATTCGCAATACAAAACAGAGTTCCCACACTCCCCTGAAACTTTATTGCCTATACACTATATGTGGGAGTCTCACGGGCTTCTCTGTTTAAAGAGGTTTCTAATGTTTCCCTCTGATCTAGTTTTCTCTCCTGTAATCAGTGAGAGTGAGACCCTGGGGTTTCCTGGAAATCCAGTCAGAGGCTTCACTCCATCTGTGGATACCCCGTGAGGCGTTGAAGCCCACCTTGCCCACCTTGCACCAAACACTGTCTGGGGCAGTGATTCCTTGTAAATTTGCCTACAGCACCTTGCACAAGGAAAGTCTTTCTGGTTTGGGCAGAGCTTAGAACCACTGTGGTTACATTTGCAGCACACTGGGGCCAGAGTATTACTTTCTTAGTTTTCTAGCTGTTGTCTTGGTGCTTTTGATAAACAAAGCAGATGGACCAGAGAGGTGATCAGTGTCCCCACACTGGATGCCAGTACCATGACTTGCCATCAGGCAGCTCTAACATTCAAGACAGTGTCCCTTACCTCAGCCTCCACTCAAAATCCTAGGCTGCTTTTCCAGTCACAGTACGTGTTGGGCTCTCCTGCCTCCCTCACAGCCAGACTCACAGCCACTGCGTCCTCCAGCAGAGCAAGACTTAGACACCAAGCACTCGACAACACAAGAATAAAGCATTTGGAAGCCCCCAAAAGATTTCCACACTGGGAGCTGTGGCCACAGCAGCTGCCCAATTAAGATGGCAGAAAGAAAGACCCACATTCTTTCCCAGAGACACCTCCATTACCACGTCAGGACAAGACTGTGGCTGTGGCTGTGGCTGTGGCTGTGGGGTGGGGGTGGCTGTGGGGTGGCTGTCGCTGTGGGGTGGCCAGCAGCGGGTGCAAGGCACATCTGGGCTCCAGTGGCATGAAAGCTCGGGCAGGTGGCACCAAGCACACCCAACAGACCAAGGATTTTGAGAAAGCAGCCCTTGCTGTCGGAGCCAACAGCCAGTGGAGAAGGTGTTCAGCACAGCTGGGGAGCCAGAAGTCATCGCCTCCCCATCAGAGTTCTTCACACATCCAGCTTGGTAAGGCGGGGACTTAAGAGAAACAAGAGGCTATTAAACTGCTAGCAGAGCCTGGGGGGAAAGAGTCTTGCAGGTTCAAGATACACAGAGGGATTTTAAAACCCAGGCTTAGGAATAAAAAGCAAAAAGAGGTTGCTCAGAGGCAGCGCTTTTCAAGAACCGTGCAATGTAGTGACCACCTGAGGTTAATCCAGGCAGAGTGGGTGGCAGGCATACAGAATTATTTGATGGCAGGAGGATGGACCAGCTGAATAAGGGATTTACTTGTGAGAAGGGCAGAAAAGAAGGGCTGGAGGAGCAAGCAAGTTGGTAGTGAGCCTTTTCACAGCAAGTGATTAACTGCAGTTTCTAATGAGCAGAGGGAGACTAAAGCTGACTGCTTTTTTAAAGCCATTTCGATAACATTGGCCCCGATGTAATAAGCTATTTGTTTGTGCCTACTGGCAGGGACAGCAAGTCGCTACTGAACATAATCCTCTAGAACCGGGGCCGTCAGCTGGTTTGAAAGTGTCAGCAACAGCATCCAAAAGGGCCCAGGCCCCATCACAACAACCGTCCCAAGCGCTATTTAAGTGCCTCAGGCTCTTTTGTGCTCTCTCTCTCTCTTTTCTGCCCTCCTTTTACCCTATTCTTCTCCCTCTCCGGGTGGCGGTGGGGCTGATTCCCAGCCCTGTGCCCCTGGGCTGGCCGGGAGGCTCGGGGTGGGCTGGCCCGTGGCTGGGGATCCCCGGGTGACCTTCGAATCATGTCCCTGCCAGTTCACTGAGCTGCCCTTTCTGATGAGCGTCACTGCTGGCGAAAGCAGGCAGATTATTGATGGGGGGGCAAAAGGAGGGCAGAGGGCTGGGGAGCTGTAGGGAGTGGGAGGCTGATCAGCCTACCAGCTCGGGATATTTGAGGAGGTTTGTCCACTCCTTTGAGACAAGGGGAACTTCTGGGAATCTGCGTTTCCCTGATAATGTTGATGAGTACACACGCTTTCTTAAAATAGCATGAAAACATCGTGCCACGGTGCAATTAAATGCAACCCGCAGAACAGGCTGGAAACAAAGCTGAACTCCAGCCCCAGCCAAGCCCTTTCGACCCGGAATGCAATGCTCCTTTAAAGCCACGGATGCACAAATAAACACCACTCTTTATAAACTCCTCTTTCTACTTCAATGCCAAATCATTCCTTTTTCAAAAGAACTCCAGATCACCCATGAACCCAAAAGATCCCGAAGTCCTGACTGCTTTCCTGGCATGCCAAAGCTGTTACCATCAGAGTGCCTGCAGGGAGCCTGGCATCACAGAGAGCTGATGGTGGGACACAGCTTGAGCCAAATCACTGGGAAGCAGAGGGACTGCTTTTATGCCTCTTTCAGGCCATGGATGACAAGGCTGCTTGCTTGAAACACTGTTAGAGCCTGGGTGGCTCTCGAGTGGGTGGACACTGGGAGTGGCAGTATTTTATTTTTGCTAATTATTATTTATATTACCATAATTCCTTCTCCCAGCAATTTCTACAGCCCTCTCCTTTGGATATGTGCCATCTCTGACAGGTGAGTGGGACACAAATTCATAGGAGATGGTGGTCTTTGAAGAGGCACACTCAATTCTCTTTTCAGGATTTGCAAAATTCCCTGTTGCAAAACAGAAAGTCAATTGCTTATATGATCCCAAGTTCAAAACCTACTAAAGGCATGCAAAGTACTCCATGACAGTGTCTCTACACTTGAATCCACAGTGCCTGATTTGCCTGGAGACTCTGCACATACACTGACACACAATCTCTGCTTCTGGAAAGAATTGCCCCCTCTTCCTTTAGCTCCCTTGATAGTTCCTGGTATATCCCTCCCTTCTCCACGGGCTCCCTGTTCTTGTCTGAGTCCCTAATTCATTCTTCATCATGTTGGGATGAAGAATTATTTCATTTTAGAGTGCTGACAGCTTCCTCGTGCTGGTGGATCCCCAATCCACAGGACCCCTGTGAAAATGGGTGACTGCAAAATAACCTGCTAAGAGCCACCTTCTCAGGACAAGTTGATGGAAACCAGACTCCCCAGGCTTAAGTCAGGGCAGAAAGAAGAAGACTTCGTGCTTTTAAAGACATTTTTTGTCAAAAGTTAATTCAGATTTAGTGCTATTTAATCCCATGCCCAGAGAGAACAGCGCAGCTGATGCTGTGCTGGGCAAGAGACCTCACCAGGGAATTACCGACGTCACTCAGTGCTGGCAGTCTGGATATAAATAGGCCTGCCTGACAGCTGCTGGGTCTCCACCCTTTCTTCCTTGCATGAACTTGTGTTTCCTGTTAAAGTTGCAGGATTACTTGAGGTTTGGCTGGAAAGGAGCAGATGTTCTGCAAAGGACAGCAAGAGCCACAGACCGTAGGGTGGCGTGGACTTCCCAGGGCTGCCCCTCTGCATGCACCGGGCTAGAGGGGAGGGTTTGCAACAGGGGCAGGCTTCCCTCTCCTGAAAAATAAATTTTCTCACAACAAATTCTCATTAACAAAGTCCAGCTCCTAGGGGTATTTTTAAAATGAAAAAAACAGGCTAAAGTTTGTACATACAGCTGTGGAGAGTAACACTGTAAAATTATAAGCGGGCTTGTTTCTCTGGCTGTGCCTCCCTCCCTCTCAGCAAAAGATCCTCACTTCAAAGGGAAAATGCAAGCCTCTCCCCCTCTTCCTGCAGTAATTTTTTCCCCTGAAAATATTTTTCCTCCACATTTCCAAAGCATTGCCCAATTAATTACTTCTAGACAGCATCTCGCAGCACGGCTGAGCAATAATGAACGAATCCTTGTGGCTCACATGCTGGTGGCTTTAAAAAAAAAGATTACTTTTAATCAGCAGAATGAGCAGAGGGGCAAAGCCTATTGAACCCAAGCATACACAGGGAGCCCAGAGCAGCTCCAAGAGCAGAGTGTGACTGCAGCCTGCTCAGTCTGGCCTGTGGCAGGAGACTTCTCCTGAGCAGATTCCTGGGGAAGAACGCCCAGGGCACTATCCCATGCATGTTGCAGCTGATCCTAGGCTGCTCATCAGGCAGGTGAAATGGTTTGTAAAACATTACAGTTTTCATTCGAGTTTTTCTCTCTCATTCTCTCTTTTTTCAAGCCCCATCTTTTGAGCCCAGTGATTCCAATGAAACCAATTTCCATAAGATCCCCCCTCCTCCACCAGCACAAGGAAAAGTGCAGCAAAACTTCAGGTCTGCCTACAAAAAAACATGAAGCAAAAGTTGTGCTTTCCCTCCACTGTCATTATTCCTTTTCATTACAAACATTTTGGGACAAGCACTATCTTTAACTCTCTGTAGAGCATTAAACAGCAAGATCAGCATGCTCTCTATCTACTACTACAGTCAGAGTAACAAGGAGTAGGAGCAATTCCCATTCCATTTTCTCATCTGGTTTCTGAGTAGGATGGATGGAGGCTTCTGTGTAGCACACAGCTCTCAGTTCCTACCTTCCCTTGAGGTATCCAACAATGAGATCCTTTAACACTGCCTTGCTACCCATTTCAAATGCCATTGTCCTAACCAGGACCTGCCATTAGGAACCAGCTCCTGGCTCTGCATACCTGTCTCGCTCCTGTTATAGTTTGGTTTTCACCTGTATACTGTTAAGGCACAATTTACTAATAATATTTTGACAGTTAGCAACACCCAGAAAATGCCTCAAAGCCCCCTACATGCTTACTTACAGACTGCATCTTCCTTAATCTGATTAGTGAAATTTACTATACTGGGATAGTAGGAATTTTATACTTGGGGTGAATTTTGAGAATTCTTTAGCAAAGGAATTGCCCATTCCTTGCTAAAATTTCAACACTCTGCAAATGTTGACTGATGCATATGTTGAAGATGAGCAGCTTATGATGACATTGTCATATTTTCCTCCTCTCAAAATTTCAGTAGACTTTTCTGTCAGCTCCAGAAAAAATTACAGCTGGCTTCTCTGATCACCAGTGAATCACCTGGCCCACACATCAAGCATTGCCTCCTCCAGGGTGGAATGTGGCATGAGACATTATGCAAAATTAATTACTATTGCACAGGCAGATTAAAAGCACTTCCTAGGACAACAAGCTGTTTTTGCTTTTCGCTGTTTTATTTTTAACAGAAAAGTGTGGATGAGTTTCCCCCAAAAGTGACCAATACAAACAATGCTGTGACTTTGGTGAGAGATTTGTACCAGCTGCTGTTAAAGTTGATCTCCACTTGACAAATGATAGCTCTCCTGTGAGCCATAGGCATTTTACTCCGAACTAGCTGTGATCTTTCCCATGTTTCTGGCACTAGCTGAGCGTGATAATACCAAGCCTTGGACCTCCTGTTTGAGAAATTGCTGGTATTGTCTGCAAGTGTCACAATCACATTATCATCCATAAATGGTGCTGTACAGAGCAACTTCTTGGGGCCCTTCTAGCTCGCCACGGTCTGTCCCTTCTGCTTTGGTCGTGCTTGATGCTGTACAGGGAGTACAAATGTGGCTTGATTGGATTAAGGCCTTTATTTCTGTGAGGTCTGCTACTATTCACTGAGGTTTAATTAAATTTGTGACCTCCAAGTGGTCAGGGAATGTGTGTCAAGTCAGGCACATAGGAAAACTGATTCATTCTGCAAAAGCTTTGTAGGTGGACAATGCCATTTGAATCTTTCATGACACCGATACCAAGAGAAGGGCCACAGCCCCATCAAGTATTATGCTTTTGTTGAGCCTCTGGGACAAAGGTTTAAGCTGGGAAGGTCCAGGTGAAGGCAAGTCTCACTTTTTGTCCCTCCCTAGTTCCTACTGCTTAGCTAGTTCAGTTTCCAGGGGCAGTGAAACCCTTCCTGAGAGACTGCATCACCTGGCAAAACCTGTGGAGCACGTGGCACTGGAGGCTTGGTGCAGCCTCTCCTTCCCCTCACACCCCAACCCTCAGACACTGGCAACTCCCTTCCTCAGGGTAATCCTCTCCCTCACCCACTCTCCCCTAGGTCTCCTGCCTGCCCATGGGCTTTGCTCACCTCTAACTTTGTAGGGAAAAAGAGCAGCAGCAGAGGCCAGTCTCCTTGCAGATAAGGACTCCCTATAGCCAGCAGAGGGGAGACACACAGCAGAACACAAAATGAGTTTTGTGGACTTTGTGGCCTCAGCACCCAGTAATGTTGGTAGCATTGAGTAGAGCACAATTTTCAGATTGCAACCCTGCCATGGTCTAATTGCATTGACCATCACTACTTCAGACCCCGTGGGAGCATTGGGATGAGTTTGGTAGTAATATTTTCCAGTCAACTACTTTGGAAGTATTCTCCTGCTTTGGCAGCAGGTACTCCTCATATCTCAGCTGAAAAGAGACTCTCTGTCTGGTTTTCTAGACAGCTGAGGTTAATCCAGGCAGAGTGGGTGACCTGTTACTGTTCATGGCAGTGTGGTAGGGGCCCTTCCAGTGACAAGAATTTCACCAGCAGGAGGGACAGAACAGGGATGTTGCTTCCAGAAAGATAGCTTGAAGCCTGTCCTGTCTGAGAAGACTCTCTTTGAGTGGAAGAGAGGAGACAAAACAAATGTGCCTCAGGGAGGAAGCCAGGGAAATTGTACCTAAGTGTGTCTTTCCCAAAAAGGGTCAAAGAGATGTAGGCACAGGTAGCACTTTTTGTTAAACAAAATAGTGAATCTGAGGAAAACAAGCCAGCTTTAGGTAATGCAAGCACTCCTTCAGGTCTGACATAGAAGCAACAATCTGCCCAAGGTAAATAGGGGGGAGAGCAGCTGGTTTATGCTGATTGTCCGAATGATCTGAGGTAAATGATAGCTGGTATCTGCAGGGCAGGCTGGGGAACATGAGGATCAGTAACTCGGCAGAGGTGACAAGCCTGAAAAGACCAGCTTGTCTATCGTTCCTCCTCTTCTCCTTAGGGTCCAAGGCCAGGAAGGTCCTTCCTTGTGCTGAGGAGGGATGGGGCTGCATCCTCCCCCTGAGCCCGCAGCTCTCTCCCCAAGCAGCTCACACTAGGAGAGGATTGGGGGATGCTGGGGTGGCTTTACCTTTGATCCAAAGGAACAACAGACATTTAGGGTATTTCTGATGAGGGCCAAGAGAAGATAAGAAGATGAGAAGACCTACAAAGAGTAGTAACTCAGGTACTTCTGGGACACAGTCACAGTGCAGAGGAGGCAGAGGGACATCTGTTGCAAGAGGGATGCTTTGATGGCAAAGGAGGGAAGCAGAAGATACAGAAACAGAAGAAGAGCTAGGGGAGACAAGGAATGACTGACAAAAGCACAGTGGAGTGGGATGAGAGAAAGCATGAGATGAGAGGGAGTTGTAAATGGCTGACAGATAGGAAAACGATCAGTAGGCGGCAAAATGAAATTATAGAAAAGAGGACATGCTTTTCTAAGAGAAAGGGAAAGATATTGCAGCTAAGAGAGAGCTGGTAAATATTGAAAGGGTTGAGGGGAAGACACCTAAGCAATGATCCCACCAAAACAAGGCTCCAGTCTCGTGTGCCATAGCAGAAATATTTTCTCTGACAAAAATGTTTCAGGGACCCAGAAGGAGCAGTTTAATCACCAAGAAGTATCTAAGAATTCATGAATATTTTTTAGTCTAAAATGAAAGGCAAGAGAACTCTGAAAAGAAACCACAAGAGGCACCAATTGATGTATTTCCAAATGGGATAGGATAGGACCACAGAGAGGACTTTATTCCAAATGTAAATAAATACACCAAAAATGCATCATCCAGAGCATCCTGCAAACAACAAAGGACACTGTACAGTTTCAAAACACTGTCTTTTATCTGCATGTAGCCCCTGGGCAGATTTCTTGTTCCAGCTTCTTTGAACAGCTATGGTATTAAAGGAAGAGAATCTGGGCAAATGTCATCTCATTAGAAGACATTCAGGACATGCATCTATCATTTAATATGAATTAAAACCTTGGAGATTAAATTGCCCTCTATCCTCAGGCACACACTGAGGAATATCTCAGCAGTGTTTTCACTCTGCTGGTGTATGGTGGAGCCATTTTTTTGTTTAGACAGTCAAGAAAAAAATAGGCTTAAACATGGAAAACCTGTGAAATTGCCACATTTTGAGTATTTGTTGTAATATGGGTACTTCTTCTCCATCTTTGGCATTGTGCCATTATTGAGTTGGAGTTTTTTAAACTATGACCCTAAATCTGACTGTCCTTACTCCTTAAATACTATAATCACTCTTAACGTGGAGAAGGAGGCTCAGCAAATGGGCCTAGAGCTTTAAGATTTCTCTTCAAGGGCATTATCAATAGTTTCTTGGCAAAGGAGCTTATGGCTTTCCTTCTGATGATGGTGCCCAAGTGACTCTGTAGTTCAAGCAAATAGCTCAGCAAATGTATTTCTAGGTGGTCATCCTCTACACCATTCCCTGAGCACCAATGTCACAGAAACATAACAAGTGCTCCCTGGTCAAAGGATCTGATATATCCTCCTTCATCCTCCAGAGCCTGCAGTTTTTAGAAAATGTCCAGATTCAGTACCTGCTCTTTCTCCCTCTCCCCATTGTTGAGGTCCTCACAAGGAATACCAAAGGACAGTGGTCAAGGCTTTTCAGGTAAGTAAATCTCTGTACATACCAGAGAGCCCAGCTCTGCCTGCTCCTGGCTAAGCAGGGAAAGCAATTCCATGGCTTTTGGTAATAAGGAGAAGGGCCAAGATGGTGCTTAGACCTCTAACCTAACATTCTACCTGAGCAGCAAAACATCTCACCTGGCTCACCTGTGAGCCTGGTCTTCATTGTGTACCAGAGGCACAGAAAGAAACTCCATGTCTGAGCAATTCCTTGTTCTCCTGGGACCATCTGTGCTGAACCTGTGGGCCTTCCTCACTCTTTCAGGGGCCAGCCAGGCACCAGCCTGTTTGCCAGCTGGACCTGCACTCGGCTCCCCGTGTCTGTGGCAGATGGCCGGATCCACAGCCCACGTGGTGGCTGCCAGGAGAGAGCAAGAGATCAGATGGGCTCTCACACATTGCCCTTCCTGGCTCTGATTCACACTGGATGCCTCAAGGTCAGGGATGGCTGGGTAGGAATCATGGAGACACCTGTCTTTTGATCTGGTTGCTGTGGGCTCTCTTTTTGCAGCGCTCCTGCCACATGGGTTCTCCCCAGACAACGTGCAGGAAGGGACGTGGGCTGTGCCTTGTGTCACTGCATCGGGGCAAGGAACATGAGAAGGCATTGGAGGGTTTTGTGATGCAGTCCATCTCCTCTTCTTCCTGGCACCTTGCACATCCTGATCTTGTCATTGCATTTTACCAAGATGTGCCCTTTTGCTTGGCTGAGAATTCATTCTTTATTTAATAAAATTTAACATTAAAAGCCACTTAGTTGCAGATGTAAGAGGTTCATCAGGGCAGAGTCGCAGCTGCTGACTTCACAAGGATACATCCTGCCATGTGATCCACAGCCCTCTGTGAGAGGGTACACAAGGGGCAGACACAGGCTGCAGTAGCATTTTGCAGGTGGCTCGTAGCCACTTGTGTTTGTTCACCATTGTTGCTGGATAACATTAAGGAGGATGTTAATACATTACTTACCCAAGGTTTCTGAAAGCCTGTTTGGCCTTCAGCAACAAAAGGGCTCTCTCTGCCTGTCCTAAGTTGTGTACCATGGCAGATGAGTAACCTCTCCCTTAGTGCCCTTCTCATACTTCATAGACGGAGGAGAAAGATTATTCTCTCCATTGAATACTTTAATACCTCCTATTTCTATTTCTGAGAAAGTTTGGAGGTTACATTTTTCTTGACAACCCACTGAAGTTTGAGGCCTTCACTCTGTGCTTAATAAATCTTGCTGAACTTAAAAATTCCTCCCCTGAGTAAAACCAAAATAAAAATTGAGTAGAGTCTTTGGGATTTGCTTCCCTTTTTTCTGATTTTTCTACGCTTGTCTGCGCCATTTTGCCTTTGACATATTTTTCCATCTGCTGGGTGTTGTAGGAACTTCTGCATTCTTCCTATAATGAGTCCATGTGAAGAAGATCAAGGAGTACAAGCAAAGTTCAAAGATGCCTTGTGCTGTTGTCATGGTTTTAAGCCCAGCCGAAAATTAAGCACTCTTTATTGCTATCAGGACTTCTCGTAGCTGTGATGCTCAGGGCTAATGTCTTGAGCCCAGACAAGTAGAGGGTGGCTACAGAGATGTGGTGACCCAGCTGCTCCACAACCTGCAAGATCATCCTGAAAGCTTGGACTGAAGCAGGCACTGGCAGCATGTCTTCTCCTTCACTGCTGATCCTCCCCTTGGGACCGGCTGGTGCTGTGCAAGCTGGCCCTGGCAGCATCAGCTCCTGTAGAGGGTACTAAAAAGGAAGCAGGAATGTTGTTCTTTTAGCTGTCCCTTATCCTGATGAGATCTGCCAGCTGCACGGTGTCCAGGGGTGTGGTGGATGTTCCTGTGCTGGAGACGAGGTGTTGAACGCCGCCGTGACTGACGGGCTCTGGCTGCTGCTGATGCCCCTCAGATAATGATGGCTTCCCTCCTCCTGGATTGGAGAAGAGCAGGCCCGTGAAAAGCTCCACTGCTTGTAAGTAACTGCTCCTTTCAGCTTCAATGACATGTCACATCCATCCTTGAGTTCTTCCAAAAATTCCCTCCTGGGACTTTGCTTTGCCCATAACTCGGAGTGACACGCATTGGCAAGGGGGGAGACGAGGGTCTCAGTCCTGATG
>VYZP01003907.1:0-10406 GCA_013400635.1 Hypocryptadius cinnamomeus
TTCCTTGTACTGATGTGCAAAGCGACATAATCTGAAAAAAACCCCATGTGCCTGTATGCAGTCATCACAGCCATCACCTGCACTGACAGACACTGCGCAGGTAATTACAGGAGAAGAGACCACAATGTGAAAGTACATTACTGGGTTTCTGTTACATGTTAAAGAACTTAGGCTGCTTTCTGAACTATGCATGGCTAACAGAGCACGCTGGGGAGCACAGCAGAGTCTACCTCATATGTAATGACATCTTCACTCATAATGTAGAAGAAAGCCTCCCACTAGGAATGTCGCACATTATCAAAAATAAGAGAACTTCAGCCCTTATAACACTGAATGTCAAACCAAAAGTAGTTTTTCTAATGTATTCTATCCTGCAGTATTGCTCAGTCTCATATCCTTCTAAAAAAAGAACAGCATGTGATGTACCTGTTCAGCAGAGGTGAAACTCAACAATACTAAGCAGTAATAGTTTAATGAAATTGAGAAGGCAGCAATTTTTTCTTACCACTGTTCTGGAGACTTTCTTGCACAAGTAAGAGAACATCTGGTTGAGTCATCTGTCAATAAAAGGAATAAAACTGTTTTTGTATCAACCACCAGTCAAGAAAATGATTTTCTACAACTCAAATTTAAAACCACCTCTACATGTACTTCACTATTATTAAGTTTTATCAAAAGGAACAGGAGCTCTGCTTGCTTTGAAGGAAAAAAATATAATCCTGGAGTAATTGTTCCTAAAGTTATTTTTACCTCTATCAAAATTTGGTTATGGCAAGAAAACCCCCACCAGCAGAATTCTTGTTTCAGTGTGCATTCTGACACAGTGGACTTACATCCTGTTAAAGACTGGAATCATGGCTTTTTAAAATTCTGTGCGCTTTATGAACTTATATCATTCTTAGTTTCCTAAAGGAAATATTAAATTCTAACAATGGGACTGCCAAATCAACTACAGAAGGAATAAGTCTAAGTATGGAATCATGTCTTTAATTCCTTTTCAATGTTCAAGCATAAAGATGCATAAAAACAATTAACACGACAAATAAAGACCTTAAATTACTCCACATATAAATAACCATGAGGTTTCATGGCTCAAATATAACCTAGCAGTCAAAATGTGCATATGTGAACATATCANGTCAAAATGTGCATATGTGAACATATCAATACAAAACCAGGATCAGTACCGAAACAAGATCACAGAAGTGTCATTTATTCCAGCTGTTAGAGAATATAAATAATCATCTGTCTCAGAGGACTGCTATAGTACAGATGTTTTAAGTGTTTTCAAAAGAAGTTTCAACAAAACACAAAGATGTATTACACTGCCTGATGACTACAGTTCTATGAAGAATGTTATTTTAAGACCAGACCGCCTGTTTTACCCAATGGGCTTTTACTACCACACTATAAAATATATTCACAATATAATCTACATGAAGATGCAAACATTCAAAACCACTAACACACACTTAATAAAATGGCCTTACTTACATTGGCAGGAAACTGGGTATCTATGTTTAAGTCTGAAGTTTTGAAGCCAAATCTGCTATAGGAGGAGCCATACAATCTTAATGAACACTCTGTAACAAAAAGAATTATACTTCATTTACACTATGCCTAACTCTAAGTCTCTAGCTACTTACAGCATTGCTAATAGATCTTAAACCTACACCTGGTTTCGGTAAGCACAGGAAAAGAAAAAAGGTCTTCAACAGCCCAGAACTGTTACTAAATTCTGCCTCCCATGCTGCTGTTAGTAAAGGCTTATCATGAAGGTCAAAGGTCAAATCCTTCCCATGTTCTTTTCATCTTCACTTTTTACTAGAGGCCTGTTTGGGTCATGAACACCACTGTAATTTAATTCTGGAACAGGTTTATATTGCTACATCAAGTTGTTCAACAGACTAGTAACTAAACATGCTGGTTTAGAATTTAGAGAGCCAAGGTTTTTAATTCAGTTTTAATTTCATAAGCTCTTGGGGAATTTTTTTTTGTTGATTTCTTTTTTTGTTTGTTCAATTTTTGTTGTTATTTTGTTTTTAATAAGTTGGCGTATCTAGCACTTAAATTGCAAATAATACCTGGCAATTTTTGACGCAGCAAGTTTTCCATCATTGTTTTAATGTTAAGCCTTTCTTCTAGATCTTCGTTATTTAAGCCAAACTCCTGCACAACATTTTCAATAGCAACACTGATAGCTCGTATCTGGGAAGGCGTTGGGGGAGGAAGAGCAGTCAGCAGTTGTTCTTCTTGTTTTTCCTTTCAAGATAAAACCAATGTTTTCGTTAAGTTTCTTGAGTTGCTTTACATGCTAAAATGAATGCCAACAACTCATTCCATGTAATACCACCACCACCACAAATTTTCCAGGTAATGTAGATAATTGGAAGCGATAAAGAATCTGATACTGCAGGAGGCTTCAGTAACATTCAGAGATATACATACATTTATTTGGCATGTTAAAAAAAAAGGTCACAAATTCTTTCATTACCTATAAAATGTGAAAAGGTAGGGGCTAAAGAGGAAGAAACAGAAAATCTGCATAAGACATATTTTTGTCCACTTCAAGCAGAGAAATAGAAGATGTTTTTAAAAAAAGGTAAAATTGATGTTATGCTGGAAGTTATTTTGATGCTTATGTTCAAAACAAACCTATTTCCATTACATATAAACAAATCTGTAAAACTCTACAGGTGCTTAATTTTTGCAGTATTTCTGAACTGAAATACTCTTTCTGACATATAGGTTATAACTTCTGCCATACCAACTGTACTTCCTTATTCCTACTGCTCATTGCAAAGTCCAGGTCCCAAGCTTACTGTTTCCATTAGTATCACTATGCAACAGTTTTTAAAAAGATTGAAACATGGTAAAAACTAAATGAGGAATGGTTCTAAAACCAGTGCAGTTTCATAATTTTCAGTGGGGTAAGTAAGGTTTCATTAAACAACAGTTTATACTTTCCTTTGTGCTAAACTCACCTTTAAGCTTTTCTTATGTCTTTTTTCTTTAATATGCTTATGAGCAAAAGCCACCGACTCAATCAGAACATCACACAACTTGCAGGTATATTTTGCTGATGGGTAGCTTCGAGGTTGCTAAAATAAAGATAGTAAAAAACAACCCCTTAAAATACATAAAAGTACTGTTTTCACTTCATTCAGTACGCTTGCTAAGTTCAATGGACTAACTCTGAAACCTTCACCCATTCACTTCAGCTTCCTTCACTTCGTATTTGCCATCAAAAAGTTTGCACATCAAATATAATGTCAGAAGAATGACACCATGTCAATCACACCCAACACATTACCTTTCACAGGAGAAAATACCCAATGCCCATGGAAGAATATATTAATTGAAGAAACAACTACTCCAGCATTTTAATTAAGATCTGATGTCATTCCAAGAACTAAAGGAGCAGCCATTTTTTTGAGCTTGAACTGTTATTAATGTTGTAGCAAAAAACCCCAAAAGATAAACCCTCTTCTTTTTGCAATTCATTAACATAAATATTGTTATTTAAATTCTGCGACTAAACTTTTCTGTAACTACAATCACAGATATTGCTCAAAGTGTACCATCTACAAAAAATAGGAGAAGCCTATCTGTACGAGTAAAGACAGCGGCACCTTCTTCAGTCTATAAATGTAGTCTCGCTTCAATCGTTCTTCAGCTTGCTGCAGTCCCAGAAGTTCTTTTGCTGACAGCACAGACTCATCTATGACTGGACCTTCCACTTCATCATGATCACACTCATCTTTTCTAGTTCTTCTCAGTCTCCTTGGTTTTGTAAGCTTCTTCATTTCTTAGAAAGATTATGAGAGCAAACATGTCAAATAACTGCAGAGTGCCACACAGTATTTAAAAAAAAATTTTCCTTAATTAACATTCTACTCACATGAGAGTCAAAGAAAGCACAATTCACCTACCTGGTTTGGTTTCACAATTTGTCCTGTGCCAGTTGGATAATAACAAGTGTATATTAGTATCACAAGCTATAATGCCTTTATCCCAAACTACAAATAAATCAATTAATTTGTTCCACTGAAGAAAACTACCTTATGTAGATACCTTTGTCAAAACCAGCAAAAAAAAAAAAATAGAACTAAATGCAATAGATATACCTGTATGTCATTGCACTGGAAATATAGAATATATCCAAAGATTTTGGGATGCCTGGCTAGGCTTTGGTAGACAAATAAGCTAGACTACAAGTATGACAGAATTAAAAAGTGTAGGCCAATCTGAATAATTTATAAGACCTAGCAGCACTCTGATATGGCACTGTAGTGGTTTAGCTCACATATGACACTTTATTAACAAAGGATTATTACCGGTGAAAATGTAACTTGACTTTCAGCTAAATCCGTATATGGATCAGTACCACCTTCACAATATTAAATAAACAAGTGGAAAAAAGTAAGCACCACTGCTGGCTACAGAGACTAAAGAATGGACTTGCTAAGTATGTGCACACTGCTTTAACAAAGCTGTAAAACTGTTATAATAATAATGCTTCAAAAGCTTGTTGTGTTTACAACAAAAGCTCTGGAACAAATTAGTCTAAATACCACTTCTACTTTTAAGTGAATTTTATCATCATTTTGCTACTGGCCCAAAGCCAGTACCTGTAAAAATCAACTCAGGAATAAATACACATGTCAGATTTTCACACCTTGCCTTTCACTTGTACAGCTATACAGGATGTCCCAATGCCTGGAATTTCTAAAGTTCCCTTCTTTGAAGAAAGTTCATGCAACTTCCTTAGATTCTCAAACTTTTATCAGAGCATGAGGTTTTAATTTGTAGTAATTAAAAAAGGCAAAAAAACCCCAAAATACCCAGATAAACTCCCCTTCCAAATACATTTACAAAATTTCTTTCCCATGACCACAATTTTTGTCTCTAATAATCAGCAAAAGGGTAGCAACAGAGTTGTCTATTTGTGACCAGTTATTTTATTCAGTTCATTATGCAGCATGCATGTATTAGTGGTGTAAACAGTACCAGGGCAAAGATGGTAATATAATTTCTTTCTTTCAGCAGAAGCACTAGTTTGAGCTGCAATAATGAGAATTTAGGCCTAATAGGTTGTAGAAGTACTCCAAAGGAATCTCCAGGGAGCAGAAACAGCAGTCTGGGGTTCTGCACCTCCCCCACATCCTCCATTTTTGCATTGACACTTCTGCTCAAATTCCTAAGATATACCATATCTGTTTCACTACTTTTTTTAACTAATCAGTGTGGAGGTATATCAATGTTTTCACAGAAAAGCCTGTGACAACCACCTACTTATCAATTATTTAAGTAGCCAGCAAGTAACTAAAAAAAAAATTTACAAATGAAAAAAATACTTCTAATATTTGGTAGGTACAATAGTGACAATCTAATTATAGGTTAATGATTAAATGAAGTACTAAAGAACAGTGTCTCAGAGATTTGGTAAACTTCCTTATGAGCAACAATAAAAAAGACATGAAGGCAATGAAAAGGACAACTGTACAAACTATTTCAAGTAAATGCTAGAAGAAACATTTTTAATAATTTTGCTATTTGACACAGAACTTCTGAAGGGACCTCAAGAGGTGAGCTATGCCATCCCTGTGCTTCACATCAGGATGAAATGAACTCTGTCAAATCTGAGCAATGCTCAGCTAACCTCTTCTTAAAGGCCTTCAAGTATCTTTTCCATGGGCTGCCCAGACAACTTCTCCAGAACCTCCCTAGCTTCACTTTTAGAAACTTGACTTTATTCCTCATCTGAACCTTTCTTGCTCAATTTTAGGCCCATTGCTTTGTGTCCCATCTACTGAAAAAAAATAATATAGTTTACTACATCAGCTTTCTACAGATTCCTACACAGAATATTGTTACTATGCCTCCCTACTCTCTTCATTTTGCAGAAATATTGGGCATTGTTTACAGTTTGAATAGCTTCTGTTTCCTACATACCTTGAAAACCTTCTTGCTTTTCTTTGCACAGCTTCCATTTTATTCATACAAGTGGGGTGCCAAAACTGAAGGGAATACTACTCAGAAAAAGGGGTACTTCAGACTGTGAATCCTTTTTCATGCCTCACAACCCCATGATAATGACTACTTATTATCATCTTCTGATTCATTTCAGACCCTTCTCTGAAAAAAATATTACTTTATAGTAACTTTTCCTCCTTCATTTGCACAGCTGATAACAATGGCATTTCCATATCCTTTGTATTTCATCCTATATGTAGGTCATTTCTCCAACTGTGCAAACTTATGTTAATTGACCTTCCTGCTTTTCTGCATTCCATTCCTACCAGCTCCACAGCATATCCAATTTTCAGAGCACACAATTAATAGGCCTGCTGTCTTCATTCATCATTAGAGTAGTACAACAAACACTGAATGGAATAGAATCCTCACTCACTAGATGTTCACTCACTACTTTCATTAACTGACAAAATCTTTAGTAGCTTCCGAGTATAGTTACCTAATCAGGTCTGCAAGTCTCTTACGTTAATTTAACCCAGACAATTTTCCAGTACTTTACTTACAGAACTGTCACATAAGAGTATCCAAAGTAGTACAGTACTAGTAGAAGCAATACCTACCAACTGACTTTCCCATGTCCCCAGGGAACCGATGACTATTTTAAATAAATAAATTAGGGCTTGGCATACCTTTTCCTTAACAAATGCATACTTACTACTTCTTATCTTTGTTACCTTTCAAATACTTACAGTATATTATTTGTCCCAAAACTGACCCCCAAGATTTAAGATGCACACCAATTATTTTAATTCCTCTTTTAAGAGACATTTGCCCATTCCTGTAATCAGTAGCTCACTTCCCTTAAGTTCTCAAGTATGATTGCCAGTGGTTCCAAAAATCTGTTTCAGTAAGTTCCTGAAGTTTCACAGAAAAATGTTCATTACATCCAGTAAAAGAAGAAACTAAAGAAAACTTCAACTGAAAAAAAACCAAACCCTTGTCTCCCTCCTGTGAGGTTGAGCTGTGTGCAGCTTACTTCTAACAATGAGAGACACGAGGCACCTGTTCACAGTTCATCTTTTTAGTGACAGCTAGTATCAAGCGAAAGGACATTTAATTGCTAGCGTCAACCAGCAGTAGCTCTTCTTCTCAGCAGAGGGTCTGATCACTACTCTCTTTGGCTCCCACTCTTAAATAAGACAGGTTTCTTGTCAACTGGCATTCCATGTTAGCAGCATCACACACAAGTTATATTCTCTATATTCTTTTAAGCTTCCATTTTCTGCTTTACTTGCTTTCAATGAAAATACTATTGTATCGATTACTTCACCCTCCCTTAGGCTGTCATTCCTGACATTTCAACGCTTTGGGTTTGTACTATGATTATTAGTACCAACTGCCCACAGGAAAGTTAAATATCTATGAAGAACTAGACTTGTGTTACTGCTGTACTGAGTTCTCACAGTACTGAAAATTGCTTTCAATTTCCATTAAGACACACTGTTAAAGACCTCATTGGTAGCTCCAAAAATCTTACCCTGTTATCAGCTTAATTGAAAGATCTCTTACCAGCCTCGACAGATTCCATCAAATCGTACAGGGAAAAAAGCAAACAGGGACACTACACAGATGCTGCAATCTACTTACTCCTATCACTCACAGGCTAAACTACAAAGACAACACAATCTACAAAACAAGTTCTGTATTATTTGCTGCAACAATTTGTCTGAAGTGCTACAAGTACAGAGCAGTCAATAGTTTGCAATACATGAGAGAACAAAATCTCTTTCTTTGCTTTAATAGTGAATCTTGAAATTTTACTTTTCAGTAACACATGTAGGAAGCTGCTTTACTGGATAGCTATGCAAAAACAAAGAAACATGTGATTACCAGAACTTCCTTTCTGCATGTCTGGCACATCTTTGCTCATTAAATCTTCCTGAAGTTGTCGTCTTACATTTCTGTTTCCAGCACCTTCCACCTCGTGAAAAGAGTCCTTTCTTGTCCTGCCATGCCCAGGAATCCAGGCAGCAGAACGGTACTCTCTCCAGGTGTCAGAAGTACCATGGTGATCATCAGATACCCACTTCTTCATTTGGATTTGGTCTCTTTGGATATCATTTAACTTTGACCCTTGACTGTAAACTGTGTTTTTAAGTGAATTTGGGCTACTTCGTGGCCCTCGCCTGGGACTGCTTCCGTAATGACCCGGAGTTCCCTTTTTCTTTTGCAGGCTGGTATCTATTTTATTGCTACAGCCACTTCCATATTCATCCATGACTTGGTAGTCTCTCTGTAAGGGACTTTCTTTTAATTCTTCTGGATGCAAAATTTCCCGTTCCTTATTTTGTTTGGCAAAGCAAGGTTTTGCAGCATCTCCCATGGTTATTGCTGTTCAGTTTAGCGATTCCCACCTAGAAATCAAAAAGTTAAAAGCTGTATTTTAAAATCAATCAAGGAATGAACAGCGGGTATTAACTGCTAGGGAAATCTCAACAATCAAAGCCCTGGCTTAAACCAAGGCAAGAAAAGGCAGTCCAAAACTCAGCTAGGTCTCTTCTCTTAGTATGTCATAACACCTACGGGTGGTTTATAAAATGCAGAGAAAGCCTATGGCTTTTCCAGGCCCTAAGGCCCTTAGGACAGGCAAAAAATTTTAAAAGTCTACATCAGTCTCAGCTCAGTACAGGAAAGCTTTGGAAGAACGGCTGAAGGAGGCAAAAAAGGAGGCAAGGATGGCCCCAAGGCCACTCTACATATCAGAATATTAGTCTATGCCCACAGCAGACACTGTTCACCTTGTTAAGAATGAAAATCATCAGAGGTCAGAGAGATGCAGAAGATAAGTTGCAATCTAGCTATCAGGAAAGTATGATATAATGACTTAGAAACAATGCACTCTCTGCACATTTTAGCCAGACCACCACTGTGACGTTTCACATCACCCAGTATTAAGCACTCCTATTTCATACTATTTTAGTGTTGTCTAAAAATCTGAACCACTGAATTGCTTGCACATCCAGCCTCCTTTCTTTCGTTACCTCCATTTTCTTAATGCAAAACACTTCCACAAAGCTCTAACTCCAACGTTGTCAATAAGCCATGCGGACTGTGAAAGGGGAACTACAGGAAGAGACTGTGTAAAACATGTTAAGTGGCAGTGGTATCCTCAACACTGAACATTTTTTGATTTAAATACAGACACGTACAACCAAACAAAAAAGATTTTCTTGTTCAAAATACATGTAGATGCTTAAGGATGCAGATAAAACTGCAAAGAGATGCAAAGAGCATTTTCAAGCACCAAAACATCATAAAATGTCCTTCTGTTGCCATTAATATGGGAGTAGGGTACCTGATTTTTCACATTTTAAATTTTTTAAAGTTCTGCAGGCCACAAAAGCACTCTTAAGAATCTCAGTGTCTGCATTTTACAGGCCTGAGGCTATTAGTGTTTATGCCCCTCTTAAAATTAAGATAGTTTCTTGGTCCCACACAAGAAACAAAACGAATAGGATTCCTGTCCTAAAGAACAGTATTTTACCCAGTTATGTACATCTCTGGAAATGCAGCTGCTCCAGCTAAGAGCAGAAAGAAAAGTTTCAAACGCACGAAGAGCACTTGCTTCCCATTTTAGGCAAGAAACGCTGTCAAACACGAATTTCAGAGTGACCTAAACCCAGCTTATTTTAGAGTCATCCCCAGAAGCGACGCCCACACCCTGCCGCCAGGCTGGATGACGACACCTCCCTGCACGGGAAGAAAACAGAAGTCAAAGTTTACGTTCGCCTCCGGCTCCCGACCACGACTGGAGGTGCGAGCCTGGTGTGAGCAGGGGGCTGCCCCGGGGGTCAGCGGCGTCGCAGATGGGCAGGACACGGTTGCCTGCGGGGCCTGCAGCATCAGGCAGCGCCGGCCAAGTTGCCGGCGGGACCCAGGCGCAGGTGTTAAAGACACCGGCGCAAGAAACACTCTACATGGGCCAGGGCTCCCTTGCCGCCACGCTGCAGCTCCCGGCTCGCTCCTCCTGGGCCTCCCACAGGCTAACGAAGGTCCCCAGCCCCCTCTTGTCGACCTCCAACTCCGGTGGAGGGACTGTGGCGCAGCATAACCCAAACCTGCCGCCTCAGCCGGACACAGCCCGAGAGCAGAGGGGCCGCGGCAGGGCCAGGCACGAGGGGATCGAGAGACGTAGGGAGGGATAAAGGGAGGCAAAGGGGCGGGCGAGGGGCACAGGCCGCCGGTGGACACCGCCCGCCGCCGGGAAAGGCCCTGCCCTGCCGCCGGCCGCCAAGAGAAGGGCACTCACCGCCCGCTACCGCCGGCCCGCCCGCCGCCCAGAGCTCGCCATTGTGGCGCGACGGAAGCGGCGCTGCTCCCCCGGCGCGCCCGAACCGCGCGAGTCTTCCGGCAGCGCGGGCCCGCCCTCC
>VYZP01003915.1:0-29378 GCA_013400635.1 Hypocryptadius cinnamomeus
AACGTGGTGCTGAACATCTCAGTCATCGCCTCTCTGGAGATGTAGTTTGGGCACACCATCACAAAAAGCAGCACCTACTCTCAGTGTTAACAACCCCAACTATTTTGTAGGGGAAAGAGCACTACTATGGATCATAGCCATCCTCAGGGTAGAATGCTGTCAGGTGCACCAGTGCTCAGGAGGAGGTGAAATCCAGCATTCCCTTAACCTGAGCTCCACCAGAACAGCTAAAGCCAGGATTCCCTCCCACAGATCACACTTGCAGAAGAGATATACTGGCAGGTTGGGAAGACAGCAGCTGGAGGAGAAAGAGAGGGAAGGCTGAGCAATAGAACTTGCTGGCTGCAGCTTGAAGTCAGAATTGCAAGCTGGACTGTGGCATGGGTGCTGAAGCACAGAGCCTCTCCTCTGAAGCACTTCACACTGCACACACAAGTATGCAGGCTTCTCTCTCCACAGAAAAATTCCTACAGCAGGAACTGTGAACAGATATGGCATTTCATTCTGTAATACATGTGCAGAAATGTTTTTAATGAAGGTTTCCATCATCCTAAAAAAGAAAGCGGAAATACCAACATCTGGGAACAAAGAGAGTTAGGAGAACAATCCAGTAAAAACAACTATAATGAAAAATATATTAATTCTACAGCTAGGCTGTAGGTCTTAAAGAAAGAAAGTACGAATCATATTTTGCTTTTCTACTTATTCACTAAAAACACTTGGATAACTACAGTTCAGATAAGCAAGTTTACAAAATAAATTTAGGCAGAAAATGTGTGAAGAAAATGCAAGGCACAGAACATCATGGCCTCTCATCTATGTCCTCTTTTTGCACCTGTCCCATTTAACATCTTCTCTGTATGATGCACTGCTACCAAAGAAACCCACAAATCCACTGTCCCTCATCTCTGAGAATACTTCTATGTAAATAAAATTTTTTGTATCAAGTTCTTTAGTGTGCCAGGCATACAGAAGTAAAACATCCAGAACCAATCATAATTTTTTAATGCACATTTTAAGTTTGACTAGATAAGACCACACCACCAACAGCTATGTCTGCAGTGTACACTTCAAATGACAAAGAGAGAAAAATTGTTTTTTCTTTCACAAGGTGTGCAGATTTGCTATTTGTGATATTCACTGGGGTAAAGGACAAGTGGGTTTCTGGTGCCCAGGAACTGTCCCTTCAAGTCAACCATGCTTGGTCACAATTCAGCCTCTTCAGGTGCCTTGAGCCTGAAAAGCTGGAAAGACCCCAGATACACATGCTCACTTCTAACCACTCTAAATTTAGCACCTCAGTGAATGTGCTCTTCCCTCCTTCCCCCTGCCTCACAATAAAGGCAGCACCAAAAAGGAACACACAAAACCCAACCAATCCGGCCCGTGAAACATGAGCTATATTCACAAGACAAAAATAGAAAGCTTTCATGTTTCATTATCAGACACTCGACCACACAGCACAGGAAGCTAAAGCTTGAGGCAACAGTAGGTTTCAAATACTCCTCAAAATGGGAGCAAGGCTTACCTTTCCTGCTCTGTGACAGGCTAAAAGAAGTTGGCTTGGCAATGACAAAAAACATTAGAGTCCAACAAGCCTCTCCAGCAGCAATCCAGGCAGGCAGTTTTTTAAGCAATAGCATCGTCCTCACTTCATAAATTGTCCTGTCCAGAAGGACAGTCATTGCCTCCTCACTTGTTCTGATTCAAAACTCTACATTTTAACATACTGAAATAATTTTAGATCTTTAAAAGTTTAAGATTTTTTTTTTTTTGTAACGTTTTTAAGATTTAGACCTAGCCCCCAGAGGAATTCAGGAGAAAAAAAGAACAGAAAAACACAATTTCTAGGGAGTTTACACTTCATGAACTCCAAAACTTGTACTTGCTTACAGCCCTCCAGCTTCCCTCTGTTAACAGCAGCCTGAATTTAACGGGGTTTGTGTCTGCTCCCTAGGGTTTGGGAAGGCCAGATGGAATTCAAGGAAGGACCTGAGGAAAGCAGAAACACTGTACTGCTCCTCTGTCACGGTGTGTCAGGTTCTTCCAGAAGTCCCCTCAGCCTCCATCTTTATAGTCTCAACAACAGATTATGTAGCCATCTGCTGAGCTTCAGTTTTTTAAAATGTTTTTATTTTAAGAGAACTTGTCACCATGCAAAGTCACAACTCTTCCTCAAATATGCTTTTTCTGCAGTGGCTTGATCTCTCTTATCTCATCTATTCTTACCCACTCTGTACTTCCCCAGGGAAACCAGAAATGAACAGGTTTCACTCACCTCACTAGCTGGGAAAATGGTGTTTATGAATCTGAATGGACTTTAACACACTGTGAACTAGAAAATACACAAGTAACTTAAATTTGGCTGAGTGAGTCAGCCTGGCTCTCTTCATCATTCACATCTAACCCATTCCTAGCCTTACTACACACATTCAGAGAACATCTTTTGGGGTTTATCATGGTGTTGAGAAACACCACATTTCAATACTCAGACATGTGACTTTGCCTCTTTTGTCCTGGCAAAATCCTGAGACATAGCAGATAAATTGCCGCCTGTTTTGTTTTTTTTTTATTGAAAAAGTTCAGCCCAGCGGCAGCACAAGCACATCTTCCCTTGTGGGCAAAAGGAAAAGGTGGCTGGCAGTGTTGCCTGGTGGATGGTACACCACTGAGTGGTGGAGTGAGCACTGGGAAGAGGAATTACTGCCACTCCTGCTTAGCATGAACGAGCACACAGAGCCATGTAGGGGAGGAGCAGGAGAAATGTTCCATCAGGGTGAAAAGGGAAATGAGGACACGGTTTTATATTTCCCATGGCACTGCTATGCTTGCTTTTAAACAATGAAATGAAAATTTCACTTAGGGATCCCACAACACTTATGCAGAGCATCCAATATCAAGATGTCCTACAGCTTTAATAAAACTATTAAGTATGGAGTAGTATATAATATGAAAATATTCAATAAACACAGTAACTAGATTTGAAAAAACCATCGCAGAGGAAGTGGCAAATAAAGCCAAGTCAACCAGGCAACTACTGCTCACATAAAACACCTCAGCAGAAACACAGGGCATTGGAACACATTGTAAAGGCAGGCATCATTAAAGAAAGTCTAAAGGAATGCAGAACAAGACACAACATCAACTTGCCAACACCAATGAGAAAAATCACATCAGACCAACATGACTTTGTTTCTCAATGTTGCAGCTCATTTTCTAGATGAGGGAAATATTAGCTTTAGGTGAAAGAAAAGTTAGCTTTAACACAGCTGAGTACCCTAAAACATGCACCAGTGTTGTTGAGCATGCTGGAGGTGGAAATGAATAATTTTAATGTGGGTAGGAAACTTGTTATGAGAGACAAATGAGGGTTAGATAGAGACCAGACTATTACATCAGTCAATATTTCACCTAAGACACCGATACAAAAATCCTCAGCATTAAGTCTAAATGCCCCACCAGCAAGTGGTTGAAGGGAGAGGCAACTCCTCATGTGACAGAACACCAGAAAAAGCTCAGTGTATTTGCATTCTGAGGGGGCTGTAAATGTCTCTCTTACTGATTCAGTAAATCTTGAAAAAGTCAAGAACCACTTAAATCTTCAATTATTTTAACTGGAACTAGAACCAAGTATGGTTAAACTACTGACAACAGAAATTGAAACGCTCCCTACCACCAGGAAAGAAAGACGTAGGATGGGTACAGTAGAGGCAAGAACCTTACAGACAGAGTTTGGTAAACATATGAGCACTAGATTATGATGTGGTATGCCTGTAACAGCAGGAACTGGAGTCAATGAACCAGTCCTCTCTTGCAAAGGTTTTTTTCTCATTGATCAGTATTTTAAGAGATTTTGATGCAGTCGCCTCTTTCCTCTTCCACTAGAGCTTATTCAAACAGGTGGTCATATAGTAAAACTTGTCAGAAGACTTTAAGCCTGCACTACCTTTTCAGTTAAATATGCCTACAGTGTGGCAATACCAGAAGAGCTTCATTTTTGGGGAGGAGGAGGAGAGTTGATTTGTTTGTTTGTTTTAAATTACATTATGCTGCCTTGCTCAGATCAAGTCTTCAATGCATCAAGAATCTCTGCAGGAACAAGTTCTGGGGTCAGGGCAGCAACATTCAGCACACCTTCTCCTCAAAGTGGCTGAGGATAAAGGAGATGTAGCCCTAGTCTAGTTAAGGCATTACACAGCTGAAATGCAACAATGACCTCACTGAAGAGAGGCCTAATAAAAATTATAAAAAGTGAATTTCAATAATGGCACTGTAAGATCTTGATTTTCATGTAAGACATACCCTACATATCTAAATTCTACTTCGATGCCCAGATTTCTTACTCCCCACAGATTAATCTGTCCTATTACTATTTGTCTGTCTTCGGTGGAAGTCTGGTTGAATTTGTATTAAATTCTTGTGCAGTGCTACTAGTCACCTGGGACTCTGACAGTCTGTAGGTGTAGCTAGACCCAGCTCAATGCAGGTAGGTCCAGCAGCACATTCAGTTCTCCCACACTGATCTCCGGGATCTACAGAATTCACGTCAGATATACATATAAAGCAAAATTCTGTATCCCAATTCAGTAACAGAATGTTCCCACTAATGCATCTCATTAGGAAGCTGGAGAATGGTGGATGTAGTGATAGGGAAAAGATTCAACATGAGTCTTGAAAAAATGGCTAGCAAAAAACACCCACCCACATGCATGGATCCAGAACAGCATGTAAGGTGGACAGAAATAGCTGCCAAGGATGATGTGAGCAGTAATAGAATATAATGAACAACAACAAAAACCCCAGAACAGTTGCTCGACTTAAAAAAAAAAGAATCAAAATATCCTTAAAATGAATCAGTATATCTGATCTTATTTATTCCAGTAAATTGCAGTAACAGGAACAATAACATTCCCAAACTGGAAGTTATTGTTTACATTATATAAACACTAAGCCCAGAAATTTACATTGAAATAACATGCACTTTAAAGTGAGCAATTTTTATTTATTTATTCATTACAAGTATTTAAAACAAAAACCCACTACACTTCTAGATTTCCCTGTTGCAGAAAAAAAATGCTGCCAGAAAGTGTAATGTAATGAAATTAATACCTACAAATCCATAACAGGTCACATCCCCTAAAAATAGTTCACATTCACTAACAGAGGAAGTAAAATGGCAAGATGGCAAGGAAGCAGAAAATCAAGTAATTCATGTAGTAAGTGCAAGCAGATTTCTGTTTCTTATCAGTCCATCTCTTACTAGTTCTGCTAAAGAAAGATTACCCTGGAGTTTCAAACAGCACACAACTGTCAGATATAAATGCTTCAGCATTCATAGAAATACTACAAATTTAGCCATAAAGATACATACTGCACTTCCCTACAGCCTGCCACAATAATTGTAATGCAGAGTTTAAACAGTTTTTGGCTGCATTTGAGATCTCACAGAGAAATCTGTTCTTCCCAAAAACTCAAGAGAGTAAAGGAAACTTGCTCGCCATTCCCTGAATTTACTATACACACGCCCCTTTGTCAAGAGGCTTGTAGTTTTTGGCATTCCTTTACTTACTCCCCATGTTCTTCATCTACTGAATGATTAGGGAACAAGCTACAAACAGGCTGTATCTAACAGATCAGAGCCTGATGGAGACATACAAAACCTCAATTTGTTCAGGACCTTGCCAGCAAATCCAAACAAGTCCCTATACTTCAGAGAATCCTAATAATGCTTCCTTACTTGGTCTATTTTACAGCTTTGGGAAGGGACAGTGCCTTGGGCAATGTGTAGCTGTGCCTAGGCAGCATACAGAAAACCATGAACTAGCTGGTAAAGCAGCGCAGCTATACCACTATGAAGCTGTTGTTCATGGCTTCACCTCCTCCTTTCTGGACTATACAGTTTCGAATATCCAAGCTAGTGAGGTTTAGGCTTACCCAAGAATCCCTAGCCATTACATTTAACACTGTGAAAAACTGCTTTTGGATTTCTAGACCCCATTAAAATTAAAAATAGCAGAAGAACAGATCACACTGAAAACTCATGTTTTTTTCAGACCAGGACAGAACACAGCTTAGTCAAACACCCTGCTCTTATGTACCCAGGAAATGCTCAAGCAGTGCACATGTGCTTTGCCAATTCCACCCAGCAATTCCAGCAGCTGCCTCAGTTTATGGCTCTGGCTCACCTGCTTTGAGGGACCAGCAGCAGGCCCTACTCGAGATCAAAGGACAACGCAGCACAAACCCATGGGGTGGTCTCTATTAAACCAGACACTTCCCACAGATAAGGTTCCTTCAATGTGTCAACATTAGAGATCATACACAATGGGAAGAACTGCTTTTATCAGTATGAGAGAAAGTTGAACAGGCAGTTTGGGTGTGTTTAGTGTATTTGCTTGAAATTTCTTTTCCTTAATTCAACTTTATATTTTTAAAGGCAGTCCAAACATATATCTGTCTTGAAATCCTTATTCAGGGGATACACAACTCATCGAAGAACATGAGTATACTGTGCATATGGAATCTGATTAAAAACCAGAAACATTTGTTTTATAACCATATTACTTAATATCCCATGGTTTTGGCTGATGTATTATTCAGCTGAAATACTGAGACAGTTTGGAGAAATGCTGATTCTGATGAAGGCTCAAAGCACCTCCCATATTCATAAAGGAGCCATTTCACAAATGGCATCATATTCCTTAACATGTTTATCCTGAAGAGCATTCAAGTCCTAATTAGGAACAGAGCCACACTCTGTTAAAACTGAGAAAAAGTATATTTAGATATCATCTATCTCCAGTGATCTTGCAGGAAGACACGTAGCATATGGCATATGAGAAAATCAAAGAAGGGGAGGGGGCAGAAGAGAGAAAGAGACTGGCTGTTAAAAATACTTCAAATGAATACTTTAGTGAAAAAAAGTATAAAAATGGGAAAAACCACAAACAAACACCACCAAAACACTTTGTCAAGAGCTCAGCATTTCATAGAAAGATGGAGAGATGTATAGGTTTAAACTAAAATGACATTGACATTTCTATGTCAATTGCTTTGCCCTTTATCTTTGTATTCACAAGAGTAGACACATGTCCGAGTTCTATTTAGCACCTTAAACAACTATTTTTTAAAATTTAACACCATTACTGAAATTCAACATTTAAACACACACACACCCCAATGGTATTTCAGAATTCCCATTTTGTGAATATTTCACAAAAGTGTGTTTTGGTTTGTTAGGGATTTTTTTTTTTTTTTTAGATAAGAAAACATTAATTTCCTGTAGCAATGCTAGAAATTCAAAACGACAAAATATGAACAAAGTGCTGTATTACCAAAAAGCCAAGGATTCCTACTGCAAGCTAGTGACCTTTTAGAGGTAACTGAGAATTTCCTTGAGCTTACTTCAGGCAGAATTGTGAAGGGATGTTAACCTACTTTTCACCATTTTACTGCCAAGTCTCATAAAATCCAGTGGTTTTCATAAATCCCACATCCTGATGTTAGCATCAGAGTTATAGAAGAACACATTTTGTTCTCCAAAACCACCTGAACACAGACTTCAGTCCTGCAAGAAAACCTTGGCTATATTACCATAGCTTGCTCCAAAATCTATAAAATCAGAAAACAAATAAAACCAAGCCACTCCTTTAAGAACAACCACAAACATCACAAACTTTTCATCTCCTAACCCAGAAAAAGCGGAAAAACAGAATTCAGGAGGTGCTGCTGCAAAAGTTTGAAATCTTCTCTTTGGTGAGAGAAAGGAGGTTCCTAGCACAGTTTCCTGTACTCTGTCCAGGGACATGCCCAAAGAAGCAGGCAAAATGCACTGGGTTTGTAACGTGCCGTCCTGTCACTCGATTGTGACAGCCCTTGGCAGGCTGGCTTAGAGCACGGCCCTGTACAGAAAGACTCAAGCAATGCTGAGCCACCCGAGCAGCACACAAAAGCGTTTAGTGCAGGTCATGGAAGCTGCCTCCTGGCCTGCCACAGACCCCTTGCCAGGGCGACTAAGTCAGCTTCCCAAGGGGTAAGTTAAGCCACACAGAATTCTTACATCCCACGATTCATGCTGGAAACAACTTGGCCAAGTCTTGAGATTGGGTTATCTCATTGCATCACCCCTCAGCCTCGGTGTATGCGAAGAGGAGGAAGGTTGATGAGGAGTCCAACAGTGGAGAAGCAGCAAGGAGGCTCCCTGACAGCTGCAGCAAGGATGGCTGTGGAGAGCCTTCACCTCTATTTGGGACACTGGCCAAGATTAACACCTGGTCTGACTCAAGTTGCACAGCCAATACTATGAATGTGGACAGGTCACAAGCTCTCTGTGAGGCTAGAAACCAAAATCAGCCTTTGGCATCCAGTCACTGCCTGTCACCTGGTATCTGTGGTGAAGGAAGCTGTTAAAATGAACATGGTAGTGGCCGCCCATAAATGTCCCCACGTAAACTGCAAACCACGTGCAGCTGCCAAGGAAGTAAACACAGAACTGGAGCCAAGCATACACTCTGTGACACACAGTCAGGCTGGAAAGGTGAGGGGGCTGCTGTGCAACTGCAGAGAGCAGCAGCAAGGGTCAGGCCAGGCACACAGGAGGCTCCCTCATCAAGTGCAACAACAGGATGAGCAAGGAGCCACCACCATGTCCTGACAGCAGATGACCCTTGAGGTGCTTCTGCCTCTCACTCTGTGGGGCAGACAGGGCTTCATTTACATACTTCTTTTTGACTGAAGTCATCTTAGATTTTCAGAGAGTTGATTATAACCAGATCTTAGTAAACAAGGCTGCAGTGGCCATGGTGGCAGAATAGCAGCCAGGTCTGTTCTCACAATAATGCCACCATCCTTGGCTGCTTCCATCCCAAAAGTGGTGGGGCACATAACTTCAGGTAATAGATGTTCTCCCCACACACCCCTGTGTATTCCAAGCAGCCACTGCCAGATGAGGAGCCACCACCACAAGGAGACACCAGCTGAGCACACACCTGGCCACCGTGGGGACATCTTCATCAACACATGTCATTCACCTACAGAGGAATCACTTCCATGAGGGAAAAAAATTAAGACTCAGGTGACCAAGCAGCAGAAGTTACTTCTGAATTTGCTCTCACCTTTTTGGCCTTCTCTTGCCTGTTTTAGATATGTGCAATGACCACTTGGAACCTGCCAGCCTGGGTGCCCACCCTCCCCTTGTTGTTTATCTACATTTCACTACGGCAACTTATTCAGCAAGCTGTTACACTAAGCATAAAAACCAGCAAATTATACAGTAGATAAAACGCCAAGCTCATCTTACATTGCCAGCTCCATTTGGGGAAAAAAAAAAAAAAAGTGATGAAGTCTGCATGCATATAATCACAATAATTAGACACTTGTAACCAGCTGAACATCAGCATGCATGCTGAAACTAAAATTGCCCAGTTTGAAAAAATAAGAGGGCAGGGTCTATGCAGGCCTATCTTGTAGAAGACGGAGGAAGGATTTTTTTGGCTGATTCAGCTCCTTCTCAACAAAAACCCTACAGCATTTACCATTTATCACTCACTAGAGAAGGGCTGTTGAGTTTGTTGCACGTTAACATGCTCATCAGAAGCAATTTTTAAGTTAAGAAATTTAAAACTTGGCTGTGCGTGGCCAGATGTATATTTAAACAATTAAACAGTGCTGTGCAGTTTCAGTTTGGGTTTTTAACATTTGATTCTCCTGCTAGCAGTAAAAATACCTCATTTCTTAGCCTACTGTCAGTGGTAGTCTTTTTTAAACACATATTGTGTAGCTACTCACTGAGAAAGCCACTTCACAAAAGTCTTTGTGAGTTTAAATGAAAACCCTACTAATTCCTTAGTGTTTAAGCATTCTCAGAATTAGTAGGTCAGCAAATGTGTAAATCCAGCATAGAATCAATCTCCAATATTGGTACTTGTCACATAAGATAATCCCTTTAAAACCAGCCTGCTCATCCTGCAGACACTCTTCCTAACATCAAACAATCAAAGTAACTTCCAATCAAAGGATTCAATAAAGTTCAAAACTGTCAACCCATGCTTTTCAAAATTTCCATCTTTTATTGTATTTTCAAACTGTATGTCTTAATCTTCCCTTTTACCCACTAAAGCCATGACTTAATTTTAAAAATATTGCTTACTTACTGCAAAGACAAAATAGTAGACAAAAATTTGTTCTGTTTAGGACAAGATAGTCACTAATTTTCTGTGGACATGTCAGCCAAGTTTTCCTGCAGTGGGAACTAGAAGTAAAGCTAAGACCAATCTCTACTCACGCTTTTTTTTTTTTTTAATTTAAAAAAAAATTTCTTTTTCACTTTTTGCTTTTGTATATAATTTTCTTCCATCTCATATTATCGCAATGTCTTGAACCTACATATTTTTAAACCCACAGACTACAAATGTCATTAATTTTACACAACCTATAGGGAGCCCACTTCTCCATTCACTGAGATTTTGCAAGATATCTGTTTGAAGTAATTTATTTCCTACTGAAATCTGTAATAGTGAATGAGCAAAAGGCATAGAATAATGAGAACAGATTATGGGGATATAATTTTATTTTGGAACTGTATATTTCACATTGTGACACTTCACCGGGTAAACATAGAACAAATTAAGTCTTCATGAAGGAGACCGAAAAAATGCAGGAATTCTGTTGCATGAGTAGCACTGGGTTTAAAAGTAATAAGATGTGATTGGAATTATTTTAGTTGTTCTTGCTCTACTGTAATCAACTCAAGTATATAATTGGTGTAACAAGAAACAAAAGCCTATTATAAGAGAATCACAACATTTTTAGAATGTAATAAGTGCCTTGTTTGATGAAGCAAAATGAAAATTATAAAATTCATTATTACCCATGATAGGTATTAATCATTTTATCCTCTGATGACTTTTCTCCATACTCCTATAAAGTTCAGCATTGGTAAGACAGAGATAGACCAAAAAGCTCTTCACATGTTATTAGATCATTTTGAGATATGTTTGGGATGTGACAATGTGGCTTCCTCCAAACATTTACCATTGAAATTTCTTTGTGAAAGGGGGGGATTTTCCTACGGTATTTTAAAGAAACTTCTACCACAGCCAAATTTTATTCTCAAGAAGTTCTTGATACACATCTTCATTCAGGTACTGTTTTGTTTTCTTCTAGAAGTCATTTACTTTATATTTTGTTACACTGTTTCAATGAGAAATTGCAAGCAAGCAGTTTGTGAGACCAGATTCTTTCTTACTGTGTACAAAGAGTACTTCCACATACAGAAATGTTAAGTCAAGCTCAATACTCAAAATACAATTGCAAAAAATAATTATTAAGAATCGTTTAATAAATCCTGGAGGTCTTCCATTTGCTGAAAAGCAAGAAGTAAAGCAAAGAATTCCCTGGCTAAGAAACTGGACTACCTTGCATATTTGCTAACAGACAAGCCTACAGCTCTTCTTGTTAGGACTCACGTAGCACTTCTAAAGGCTTGGCCACCAATAAAAGACATGCAGGAGATACATCTGTTCAAGAGATCCTAACCAACTCTGAGGGTAAAGGCAACTGGTTTTGAAATTGAAGCAGTTAACATAAAACAGCTGTTGACAGTCTTCATCCTTGGCCAGCCAAGAAATGGGTGAATATGGGTGTGTACGTCACAAGCACTTGCTTTAGGAGGTGAGATCCAGCACCTCACAGCACGTGTCATGGCCAGGATAAAGCCATGAGGAGTCACACTTGCCTTTCCCACCCTGCAGCACTTCCCCATCAGGCTGTTATTCCTGCTGCACACATCTCCGTAAAATAGCAGCTCTCACCAAGCTTTCCTTCTTCATACAGCTTGTCTACGCCATGAGATACTAACATGTCAGAAAAAACTGTGCAAAGCCAATGGCTACACACGTGAAACTAACAAAATCTTCATGCTAGTGAAGCAGCTGTGTGACACCCAGGCATTTAGGGTGCAACACAGCTCTGTCAGACCTGCTGCTCAGACATCCAGCAAATGGGAGGAGGTCGGACATCTCAGAAGCTCTAAGTTTGTCAACAGCTTCAGTGGCCCTGTGAAACTACTCCAGACACAAATGTTCAAAAGAAACTAGAAAATATCCATCAGTATACCCGAGGCTAGGACAGTTCTTTCTTTCCTGAGAGTTTATTTTCCAGGCTTGTCAAAAGGCAGCTCAAGCTGTCTGACTCCTGCCAGAGTGTAAAGCTAACAGGCAAAGTCTTCTGGAGTTTGTCTCTTAGAAGTCACCTGGGGAAACCCCAGGACACTCACTTTTCTCTGGGTCTGTGTTATGCCCTAGAAACAGTTCTGCTGAGACAAAGCAGTTTTGTGCAAATTCACAGCTCTGAAAACTACCAAAATCCTCTGAAACAGTCAGGGGAGGAAAAAAAAAAAAAAAAACAAACCTTTTATTATATACTACTACATGCTTTTTCTCATCATCAATAACCCAGAATACAGGAGAACACACTCAAGAAAAATTTAGGCAATGTTTGATGCTTCCTTGCAATCCATGGAGGAACCCCACTACCAGATCACCTGACACACCTTTATTAGCCATTGAAAAGTAACTAAACAGACATGTCCAAACCTTTCTATCACTTCAGAGAACAAAGGGTTTCTTTCCAACCTTCTTCCTTGCCTGGAAAAAGTTTGCTCAATGACAGATTATCAATTATTAACTAAGATTTAAGACTGATAATGTTTGGATAATAACTGCCTAGGAAGAAAAAAATTACCCCAAGCAAACATTACTTGCAAGGACATCAAGAATAAACCTGAAACAATTCATACAGCACAACTAAGTCTCTAGCCATAGAGATTTTTTTCAGTTAAAAAAAAAAAAAATCAAGAAAAAAACCCTGTAAATTCTAACTACTGATGCTGAGAAGCCCCTTGAACACATACCCTATGCTGAAACACAGGTATTGCTTAAACAGCTGGATTTCAGTATGTGCTAACCTACTTTGCTGAAACAGTGCCCAGATAACTTATAAAAATTTTATACTGTATTATATAAACAACTGTCTAACATAAAAGTTATGTACTTCACTAGACACCCAGGCTTCCTATGTTTAGACCTAAAAGAGGTACCTGCATCTGTTTAAGAAATATTAACATCGAACTTGTCAGTGATTTACAAAGTCTGCAAGTTATTCGTACCCCATGTGGCCACATATTTTTAGTCTGAGACTGAAGGAAAAGAAACAAGGAGGGACATGTAGCATAATGTAAACTTGTTCAGGAACTTTCTCTTCTATCAGTATAGAAAACAGTCAAAAACAACCTTCAAAGAAATGCAAGAGGTCAACTAAAGGCCATTTTACCATTGGCAGGAATAACAGGCAGCAGGCCCGAAAACCAAAGAAATGTCTTAAAAGTCTTGACCAATTTTCTATTCAGCCAGTCCACCTGGTTTTTGAGCTCCCATAAATCATTCCTCAACACTACTGCTTGCTTAAAAAACCACAGAAATTAAAAGTTAACCTAAGCCATGTGGGAAAGTGTACCATCAATCAGTGAAAAAACACTTTGATCCAATGCCACCATTCCCAAGAAAATCCTGCAACACTTGGCAGAAATGCTACATTAGACTTATGCTTTGAATGCCAAGCCTGAAAAAGCAGGAATCTTGCCTCAAAAAGGCACTTAAAGAGCAGAAAAATAAGTTTAAGAATTACTGATTTAATGATTTGATTTGTATTTATATAAACTACTATTTCAACAAACTCCCAATGTACTTAGCAACAGACTTCCTGATTATTTTTAACCTACCAGCATGGTTACTTCATGAGCTCTAACAGCTTGCCACCAAGTGTACAAAACTGTTATATGGGGAGGCAAGCAAGGTGATTTCCACCCAGTCCTGTGCAGCCAGGGAGATTATGTAGTTTTTGCTACTCACCACCTGCTTTAAAAAGAAGTATCCTTCTTGATTATCTTTTTTTCCACTGCATTACCAAGGACTTCCTCTTGGTTTAACTCCTCCCTGTAAGACCTCTCTAATAAAGGTCTAATGCAGAAGACTATGGCCTCTCCACAAAAATATGTCCACACAAAGTCAGGCAGCTCACCCCAGGTCAGATGAGTGGCAGGAAAGAAGGTACACTATCCAAACTTGAACAAATAAAAGTCAATCATCATTTCTTCTTCGGGATGCAACATGAAGCCTTTCTGGAGGTACGGCCATCCTCAGCAAATGCAGCTGTCACTTAGATGTACTTAAAAGGGCTGATTTTACTCTGAGGGAATCAAATGCAAGTCATTTACTCTTATTACTACAGTGAGCAATTTGCTAGGAACTAGAAGCACAGGAGACACTTGTAATAAAATCAACTTGACTGAAATTCTACTTGGTGTGCTAACCAACTCTAGCACTCTGGCTACTTGGGCAAATTAAAAATTTAAACAATATGGCACGTAGAAGAAAAACTTGCTTTAAGAGTCTAGAATGGCTATACCGGAACATATGAGACATACCTTTTCCAAAATAAACTGTACACTGAAGCTCTTCCCAGCAGCTCCCTACTTCACTTAGCTTTGTACTGTGTATTCTGTATAGGCATATGCAGTAGGATTTTGCCATTTGCTAGCCTACATCTGCACCCATTTTTCCCTTCAAAACAACATGAAAACAGGGGTCCAGAGCAGAAGAATGCCTGTGCCCAGTGCAGCATCCAGAAGCTGCAGAAATGAGAAGCCTGCTGTCCCAGCAGCCAATCCTTCCCCTGACACCCCAAAGCCTGCCAGGCTGAAAATGTTCTCAGACCTACTTGTTTCACTCTGTTCTTGCAGCTTTCAAATAGGAGACACTGGGTGCTACTGTGACGAGTATGAAAAATAACAATAACAGGAAGCAGGATAGAAAGAAAAAAAAAAAAGACTTTTCCTCAGTATTGAAGTTTTTTGAACTGAATTAAAACATGTAAATCAGATCTTCACTAAAAGAGCCACCAAAAACTTCTCTCTAAAACAAATTCTGTTACAAAAAGCGGAAAGTGCTGTAAGGAACAAATTAATTCAGAAAATAATCATAATTTTACAATACTTACCCAGATGAGTGCTTTTATTGCCACACATTCAGTAACCTAAACTTACAAGAAATAAACATTTGAAACAACCTGTTGGACAGCCAACATATGATCTTCCTCCTCCACAGAAATCACAAAATTACTAATTCATTAATTCAACTAAGTCTACGAGTGCAGTAGCAGAACATCTAATTAACTCAAAAATCGGGCATTTCCCTGCTGAAACATCAGCTGTAGGTGGAAGGTAAGGCTGCTGGAAGGCAGCACAAGCCTGGGATCTGCTGCAGATTGACACCTGTGAGCTGTGTGGCTCTAAGAACTTTGGATAGAAACCTTTGTTGCATATTAAACATGTTCAGCGTACCTACATTAGAAAGACTACACCTTAAAAGAAGAAGGAGTGAGGGGAAACATCCACAATTGCTGTGGACTCTTTCTGGGTTTTTTTTAACTACTGATGGTAATTAATTTAATTTAAACTAATATCATTTAATTACTAAGCATTATAATCATAGAATCATTTACATTGGAAAAGACCTTTGAGATCATCCAGTCCAACTGTCAACCCAGCACTGCCAAGTCTACCACTAAACCAAGTCCCCAGGTGTCACACCCACACCTCTCTTCAAGAGCTCCAGGGATGGTGACTCCACCACTTCCCTGGGCAGCCTGCTCCAATACCTGGCCTGTTTTTCAGTGAAGAAATTTTTCCCAATATTCAATTCAAACCTTCCCTGACACAACTTGAGGTCACTTTCTCTCATCTCATCCCTTGTTAATTGGGAGAAGAGACTGACTCCCATCTTGACACAACCTCCTTTCAGGTAGTACTACAGTGACGAGCTCCTCACTAAGCCTTGTTTTCTCCAGGATAAACACCCCCAGCTCCCTCAGCTGCTCCTCATCAGACTTGTGCTCCTTCCCCACCTCCACTGCCCTTCTCTGGACATGTTCCAGCATCTCAATGTCCTTCTTGTGTTCAGTTTTGGGCCCCTCACCACAGCATTCGTGATGCATCCTCACAAGTGCCAAGTACAGGGGGATGATCACCACTGTCCCAGTCCTGCAAATTGTGACAGAGATAGTTTGCCAAGGAAGGCTGGATCATACCATAATCAACTCGCTGGGTTTAAGAGGAGCCTTGTTCTTTGAAGTACAAGAAAAGCGACTGGTCCATTTACAAAATATTCTTTCCTCACAAAACAATCCAATAATGTTTACGAGGAACTTCCGTCATAAATAGAATAGAAATTAATAGAAAGGTTTATATCTTTATCTGAAAGGGTAGAAAAAAAATCATCAGCACAGTTAATTACAAAAGGAAGAAACCAGGGTAACCACAGCCTTGGAATGAATGCTATTTCAAAGCCAAGGAATAGGAATTATCTAACACAGATGGACGTCAACCACTGCACAAGCCTGACGCTTCCAAGAAAACTTGTCTGTCAAGAAAAGCCTTGGATAGGCTCTGAAAACTTAAGCAACAAAATCACTTTATTTTCTCAGCAAATGGCACATATTTTCAGAAATAATTTAAAAATCCAAACCAAACATCCCCCCAACCACAAAACAAAAAGGCCACCAGTATTTAATACAGCATCACTTGTTGACTCCCTAATATATCAATCAACATTTTACAGAACAATTTTTAAAGCAAATGATTAGCTGATAAAACATGGAACAATACTGAAAGGAGTAAGATGAATGTGTCTTTACAAACAGACCGTGAAAATCTGCTTGCATATAGGGCCAGGAACTTACAGATAGGGAAGTAACTTAAGAAACTATCAGTTCTAGAAAATGTTACTAATTGACACAGACATTCATGCTCAGCCAAGGCCATGTGAAATTCCTGAACTTAGAGAAAAAGAACAAAGACTTAATAGAATTATGAATAGGTTTTTTTTCTTTCTCTTATATAACAAAAGGGGGGTACCTATTAGAGGGGGGCATAGAGTAGGCAATTTGGGAAATCTATATATTCTGAGTACCTCAGCCAATGGGGAAAGGAAGAGGGTGACGTGGCTGGGAACTTAGGATAGAAATGGGACTGTGTCCCCCAATAATTTGAGAGATGCCAGGGGAATGACCCATGGCCTCTCCATTTATTTGAATAACGTTACTGGACTCTGTCTCCTTTCTGGACATAAACCTCTGGTGCTGTGAATTTTTCCGCACAGTATCCTCTCTTTTTATCTTATAAACAATTTTATCACATCCTTCTCTTTTATCTTTTATTGTTGGCTGCCTATTTCATTTGAATGTCATCAAATTAATGCGAATCCTACTTTGAATTCCAAGAAATTCTTTAATTGTGACTTGGTGTAAAGTGTTTCTCTAATTAAAATTTTTAATTTTTATGGTACACTAACACTTAAAGTCACTAATAGAATTGTGTCTTCTGCATGGCATAAATTCCTTGAAACTTTGAGAAAAGGTTTCTATTATCAAAAAAATATTCATGTGATATTTAAAAGACTTAAAGTAATGGTTATTAATGTGGCAAAAACTATGAAAGACAGTAGAGCATGTAACATAGATGTCTTTCCCATATAGCTCAGAAATACTTTACTGAATTTAAGTTTGACTTTTTAAGGAATGCTAAGTGTCTCTGGATTTATTATGTATAAACGAGGAGGGATTGGTTCTCAAAACTAACAACTTGATGTCAGATTTGTGAATGAACTGTTAAAGACAAGAAGTAGATGATGAGTGGCAGTACTCTAAGTAGTAAACCTCACTATGAGGAACATTCACAGCAAACCACCCGAAGCTCATTTCTCTGCCATTCACAGCCTTCAGCTTGTACCAGTGAATATTAGAGGCATCAGAGAGTTTGCTGGAGAGATAACGAGCAATAAGGATTTGGGGTTTGACACTGCACATCTTTACAAGGTTTATTTTACTTTTTGAGAAAACGTGAGTGGAGCAGTTACCAAGCAAATTTCAGCTCATTAGGGAACGCTTATCTTGGCTTTGTTCAGAGAGGTATTCAAAGACTTTGCTGAAGGCAGTAAAATGCCTGATGGCCACCTCAGAGGCTGACCTTTCCCCACGGAACTGAGTAAGGGTGTTTGCTGGGATGAGGCACGAGTTATGATCTAAATAGATCAGAGACTGCCTTGAGACCAGCCCAAAGGAAATGTCCAACTCCCAGGTAGCAGGGAAGGGGCAAAGCACAGAGCAGCAGCGAGGCTGGCAGGCCTCAACTGGCTGCCTGCAAGGCACAGTCCTTGCTGCCCAGTCTCTGATCCAGAGGGGCAGCAAGAGCTGGTGCCTGCCCCGCTCCACAGTCAGTGCCAACGCACTTCAGTGGCTATGGGGCTTTCACGGGCAGGCAACCAAGACTGCTGAAACAAACAGTGTCACCATACATGCAAGGCTGGAGCTCAAACAGTAAACTCAGTAGAACCTCGCTGTTGTCATATTATTGCAAAAGTTCCATATTGTTGTATCACAAAAATTGCATACCTTTTTGGTGTGATTCCTCGTGCAGCTCTTCACTGCACAGCCAACAGACTTCATCTGACTCCTCGACCAGCCAACCTACTCTTTTACAATACCCAACCTAACTGGATCTAGCTGTAGCCTATTAAAGGCAGGCTTGTTCCTAATTCTTGGTAATTAACACAGCTGTATCCCCTTAGGGGTGAAATTATTTTCATCACTAACTCTATTTTCCTACATTCTATCCATCTACACCTCGTGAACCAATTTCTTCACCTCAGGTGGAGCACGGGCCTCAATTGTTCTCTTTTCCCTTCTTAGCCCAGGCTCCTGGAGCTGGATTCCTAGGCTGTGCTCATTTCTTCCAGCCAATCTTTACGCTCTCAGCAAATAAAGAAGAGGCAAGATTGAGGCATCAGGTCTGCTTGTGTATGAATGGAACTGGGAAGACTTCTCCAACCTGTGTTTCAGCTTGTGTTAAGGATGTGCAGCTTTTATGTCCTATAACTACTCTTCCTGGCTTTTGGATTGCTCTCTCTCACATCCTTGTCTTGTGTAGCAATACTTCACTGCCATTTGCCTTGACTAAGGCATTACTGCTGCAGAAGCAATTTCATTATTCTAAGAATGTTCTGTTTTGTCACACAAGTTCAAGACTAAGCTAAGGAATAGAAAGTATTTATTTTGTAACTCATCACAGCACAAATTCTTCTATAAAGTTGTAATATTACTACTGCCTCATTTCTATAGCAAGCTTTGTTTAACCTTGCTCAAAAACACGCCAACTGTAGTGCTCCATATAATTTTGCACCTTGTCAATGCCAAAAAAAAGTATGTAACTATGAAACTAGTGTAAGCTTTTTGTTCTGTTGCTTTATTCCAGCTTCGGAACAGGAGATTAAAGTCTTGGTGAGCAATACCACCAGACCCTTAATCCTCCAAAGCCCTTGCTGCTGCTCCTACTCCCATGGTATACTGAACCTTCTGTGCTCTGGATCAAACCTTCAAACTCCTGAACAGGCATCCAAAGAGTGTGCTTGCCTAAATCCACAAGATGTTATGTTCTCAAAAAGGAGGGAAGAGGTAACAGAATTCTAGACCCTCCGGAGAGAAGCAGCAGCACCCTCTGAGAGCCAAAGCACTTTAGCAGGAGGTGCTTCATAGAATTCTCACATAAAGCCTATTCCTGGAGAGCACTTGGCTGCCTTAACCTTGAAGTAACTTTCATACACTTTCAACTTTTGGCTGTGCATCCATGGCATTTTTTTTCTTTATGAATGCCTCTGTGTCTTAAGGAATGTATTTATGCATGTAATCCTTTCCTCTGGAGGAAATACTCTAGGTTAGATAAACAATTAATGGGATGTTTTGGTTCCAAGTACAGTACCAGTCATGTCAGAAAATATGATGTAATTGTTTAGTTATGCTTTCCAGATACTAAAGTACAGTATACCAGCATCTAAAAAACAACTTGAAAATGGTCTACAACATTGCCCCATAACTATCAGTTGTTGAATGGTGGGGGGGAGTGAGGTGAAAATAATCACTCTATTTTCCCCAAATATCTTGGAACCATTTAAAACTAGTTTATAAGAGTTATTTTTCTTCTGTGAAGATTTAAATCTCTCCAGTGCTGTAGCTTTTCAAACCATTTCACAGACCTATGACCAATTTTCCAAGATCTCCACCACAATCGGTCACAAAGCACAGACAGGATGCTAAGCATCTTGATTTTGTGTTCTGCAAAACCACAATGCTTTGTACCTTTACCAAGTGCTTTACAAACTGATTAACTACTTATGACCAAATCCTAGAAGACATTGAATTGCAGGCTTTATTTTACATATAGCACATACACATAAATACATACACAAAATTCCAAGCTCAATGTATTCTTAGTCCAGGCTGTCATGTCTGCATGCGCTTGGGACCCAAACGTGTAAAAGTGTGCCTTTCCATGGACATGCAGTCTTCTCTGGAAACAGCACTTTTCACAGCAGCTCATCACCAGAGCCAAGGAAAGGAAGCAAGCACTGCTACTCCAGCAAAAACTACCAACCAACCTGTGAAGCTGGGATGGCCATGAACAGCCACAGTGGGAGAGCAGAAAATCCTCGTGTTAGGAATGGGCACCTACATTCATTCTGTTCAAACACATGTTTCTGCATTTATCTTTACCTCTCTCCCTGCAGGGCTGAACAAGCCAGCCCAGCCACAGAACACAACTTACTTCCCATTCTCTCAAGAGCTCTGACAATTTAAGCACACTGTAAATAATTTATGCCATAGATAGTTGTTGCCCATAAGCAATCAGCTCTTCCCATTGCTTTGGAGTCAACAGCATTCCTGCTGAAGTATTCTAAGCAGTTATCACAATCCAGCCTCTCAACTGAATAAATACAAGTTGATTATGTCAATAATAAAGAAGTGTTGTCCTCCTTAGGAAAGCTTTCCCTAAAGAGTTCATGCAAGGTTAAAGATGATTTTTGGCTGAGCCCGGAGTGCTCAGGGGAACACATGGCCAGGAGGAGGCAGGGGACCTGCAGGAAGGTGGCTGCAGCCCAGCCCAGGCACTTGGAGCAGTTGGGGAACAGCAACCCAAACCCTGGCAGCAGAGACAGGCTAGCTGTTGACATCTTAGAGAGAGGCTTGCCACTCATCAGACCAGTGGAAACAGGAGAGTCCTCAGTCACCCATCTCAGACCCTGGTTGCTACTACACACAATTTCTTTCTTCCAGTAACTAACAGGATTCCTCTCTTCCTGCAACAACAGCCAGCATTACCAAGCAGTTATGGTACTGGCTTCTGTGCCTGCAATACTTGCCAGTAAATAGTACTCTGACAGCTGAAAACAGAGGGAAAATATCTTAAAAAAAAAAAAAAAAAGAAAAAAACAAATAAAACTGACTATTTTATGGAACCAGATAAGGAGCTCCAGGTACCAGGGATTATGACATGAAAGTATAGAACTGTCTCAGACATCCTCCTTTGTAACTGCACACAAGTAACTTATGCCTGTGCCACACGTCTCACCTGTGGCACACACTCGCATTTCCTCGTCTCACAATGGTTTATGCAGTCCAAAGGCACAACTGGTGTTTTCCAGTCCCATCTTCTACTGTCAGCCAGGCCCTGATGCCTGAATTCTCTCCTGCCAGCACATTCCTGAGCAAGTCATTCAACCTTTGTATCTTTGTTTACCTCCCAACAATGCCCTGCACTGACTGATTTGATAGGAAGTAGCAGCAGCCATATCACTCACTGTGTGGGTGGGATTCCTCTGCAAAATGGGGCAGGGAAATCACCTATCATGCAAAGGTAAAAAGGGGTAGGTCATACTACTTTGGATAATACCATTTTATCACAACTTAAAGCTGACACTACAGAACTCATAAACACATTACTTGCACTTCATAAATTTATTGTCCAACAACTAAAGCATCTTGGAACTAGAGCAATGCTATCACTTTCAGTCCTGCTGTTTTAATGTTATATAAAAATTGTCCTATTACTGACAAAATGAAGTAAACATGGACTGCTCAGTTTGAGCCACATTTTAAATGTGAAGAGAGATCATTATAAAGCAAATACAAGTTTATTTTCATTTGCTGAGTTTCACAAGCATTCCAAAAGAAACATTTAACAGTGAGACATCTGCAAAGACACAATGGCAAGCTGTACAAATACACTTTTTTTTTTTCTTAACCCTCCCCGCCAGCATCTACTGATGAACAGGAGCTGCAAATAAATAAGTAGTGGTTTTCACTACAAAGCTAAGAATAGAGAAATCCATCCTTGAAATAGGGTTTTTCTAAGAGCACTACCAACATTCCATGTTCCAAAGCGATGGAAAAGAGGGAGTTAACTGCCAAACAAAGAGTATATTCACTTCGCTTAACATGCCAGCAAGTGAAAGGTAGAAAATCAGGAGCCAAGCCAGCAATATGAAAACAAAGCATAAACAGAGACTTGCTTTCAGCTCAGTTCCTTGACAGTGAGTACATTATCACTGTCCACCTCACTGACACATTTTGCACCCTTGTTGGGGAAAAATTCCTCACAGTAACAAACACGTTTTGACTCCTCATCGTTACGAAATTATTACTTGTTTCTTTGTTTTGAAGTTACAATCACAGACCTCGCATTCCTCTAGGAAAATAACACCAACTAAGAAAGCAGCAGGTCATTTTTAAACAATAGCAGATTAAAAATAAAAAAATAAAAAAAAAAGTAGCAAAGTTCATGTTCCTTAGTGATCTGAACGTCCTGTTCTTGCTGCCTGGTGTTAATCACCGGCACACGTCACTTCCTTGTCATCCGCTCGCTGCCGCAACATGGGCACTGTTTGTGCACCCCGCTGCCAGGAGAGGTGGGACAAACCAGGAGCAGATAGGATCCCAGGAGACAGGGGACAATCCCAGAAAGGATTTGGGGGATTATTTCATCCTGCTCTTACATGTAACCATGCAATACCTGACGCTGGCTGCTCTCTGAGACCCAGATTCAAGGTATTAACACAGCCCACACAAACTTTTGGACAAACACCTTCATCCAGTCAAACCCATGTAGTGCATAAACACCACACACACTCCATAAATACAAGGCAGTAACGCTACAAAATGCAATCTTATAAGAGAAATGTCACATGAAACACCCCCATTTTGTGGGACAGCTGTCATGTGCAAGTGTCTGGTATTTAGCATCAGTGTTGCCCTTCAAATCCAGTTGCTGGCTTGGCCTTATAATCATGAGGATACAAAATAGCTTTTGTACATGACAATTTTTCTGCAAACGTGTGATAAACAAAGCCTTAAAATCTTTATTACCTCACTGTAGTAAACCGAGAAAAATGCTATTAAAAGCAAGAGATACAGAACACAAGGTCCACCAGGAAGGTGGTTGGTTATTCATATGAATATCTGTCACCAGATATTCATATGAATTCCAAAAGGCAAAGCCTTAGGAAACAGTTGCAACTACATCATATTCTTTTCAGAGAGCATCATCTAACCCTTATCCAAGTCAGATAAATGCACATTTCAATGGTTAAAAAAAATCTTTAAACAAACACTGTGCTGCTTGTCCCTTTGCAGATAAAACAGTTGTGGGCATAGACCACATAATGTGTTCTGGGAAAGTTTGTTTTGCCTGTTTCCATACATGGCACACCTGGTTGTCTTCCTAGTACCCTCCTGTCTCTCTCTGGAACCCAGTGAGAGGATTTCCGAGTGTCTGTCAACACAAAATCCTTTTGGATAACTGCCATCATCCTTCCTATTTTTAACCATGCCTAAAAGGAAACAACCCGCTGCTATCTCCCAGACATTACAGAGAACCTCCTCCATCCTCTAAAAGTGTTTTGTTACTGTTGTTGTTCCCTTTTATTATGTTTGTCCCATCTTTATTAAGTTTTCTACTCTAGAAGCATGCGCTGTTTCAAGACCTACCTATAATTGAATGTGGAAAAAAACACCCTCAAAACATCATGCTTCAACAAGCTGCAAACCCTTCAGTTCCAACGAGCCTTTATCAGATGTAAACAACAGCTACCACACCTAAAGAAAAACAAACGTTTCAGCTGCATGCTTCCCCACCATGTCCACTGTGGCAACTCAGCATGATGCTTTCCTGGGCAAAGCCTGGGAAAGTAGAGGAAGCCTGCAGCACACTCTATGAGTCACAGAGTCCAGCTGCAAGCTTCAGATTTTGGGATATGCATCACCTTATCACGATACTGCTTGGTGGGTCATCATTAAGTCAGCTTCCCTGCCTACACAAAGCAGGGAGCATTACCAGTTTTCTACAGCCAAAAAGAATCTGCTTCTGTTGATTTCATCAGCCATGAAATAATAACTAATCTTTCATGTGATACAGTTTGAGGTTGAAGATGCATGACACGCTTAACTGTAAGGATAAAAATACATAATTAAATGTAATCACAAGTCCCAAGGTAAAAAAAAAAAAAAAAAAAAGGGCCCTTTTGGGAGTCTTAAANNAAAAAAAAAAAAAAGGTGCCTCTTTGGATGCTTCAACAGCTTCATCTTATTTCCTAGAAAACACCATACTATGAATACTAAACAAGGACTTATCTAGCTATTAATTTCTTTTCATTATATATGCAGTGAGCCAGTCAATGCAATTTACATTTTTTATCACTAGAAAAATAAGAAGGAAAAAGGAGGGGGAATAAACAATATTTATTATACTGGGAAGAGATGTCATATGCTGTACAATATTTGGAAGCTACTACTTCAATTCTTGATACAGAAACCATGCAAAGGGGACATTGGCCTAGTCCAGTTCTCTTCAGCTCTGAAATCCCCACACTTCTGCAACTGCTGGTTAGTGAACATCCTTCCCCCACCCCTGCGGTGGCATTCCTGCCTGATGTGGTCATCCAGCCATATACTGACAAGTCACCATTGTCCACTGACAGTGCAACCAGTGCCAAAAATCAAGCACATATATCCACTCACAATATTTTCTATAGGGGACATACACTGTAGCACAAATTTCGAATGATAACTTCTGGAAGCAACATAGAATTACATGCAAAAGAGAATTTCCAGTAGGACTCGATGGGCAGGTTAACATAGAACGGCTGAGCAATTTCAGAGATAGAGAACTGCACTTACCAATACAGCATGTTTAAATCACACTGAGAGGTTTTTATTCTAGCAATTATAAATGGAGTCTTCATTGTCCATGCAGACATTATACGGCTGTGTCTGGGTTTGTGCCAAAACTGGAGCAATAAAACTAATGAACTGTCAAGGAAAAACTTCAAGGGAAGTTTAAAGTCCCTGCACTTGGCACTGTCAGACATCTTTTTTTTTTTTTCCTTCTCACTTAACATATACTGAAAGTCTGAACTTTTGTAGTACTCCCTGTTTTTTTATTCCCTCCCAACCGACCTCACCCTTTCCAACTCATGTTCCTCAGGAGCATGGCCGCAGAGGATATTCATACCGCTTATGTGCAGACAAGTAACTAATTACTTGAATTCAAAGCTAAATAACAATCAACAGAAAGATACAGCAGTCTGCACAAAGAGATTCAGAGGAAGAGCTTAGCCTGGATTCTGTTAATTACTGTCTGGAGAAGCCCTAGGATCTATACACTGATAACAGAAGGAGGCTCATGACCAAAATTGAGTGGCTTCACTTACCCATCCTGCTCTAGCCTTCTATCACAAACATATTCATTTTCTTACCTAGTTTTTTTAATTATCCCACTCATATTAACATTGTCAGAAATATGTACAAGTTTTCTACAATATCTCAGAAGCCAAAGAAACAATAAACAAATAACTGGCAATAAGAAGTGTTGGTTTGCAAGATTTGATTCCACTATGTTGGCTACAAAATCACCACTACAAACAACCTTTCATGCTACTTCCATACAAGCTCCACAGTAAAAATAATTCAGAAAATTTTATTTCCCTACAGGATCTTTCATTTTGTTGACCCTCACAAAGAATGCAAATTAATGGAATTTCTTCCCTAATTTTCCAACAGTTAACAGTTATAAAGCAGGTTTTAGAAATGCTTTAGAAATTTAGCATGCTTAGAAATGCAGCTATGAAACAAGCTGGGTTTTCAGAAGGTCTAGACAGGTTAGCTGTGGAATGCCCTTTAACAGAAAATTCTATCCTTGCCTTCAAAAAAAAAAAATTAAAGCAGCAAGAAACATGTGGAATTGCTATGAAAATTCTATCCATGCATGTTGCCACACCTAGCTAATATCGCTCCTTAATTAGTGGCTCTTTGTTTTCTACAGGAAACACTTTAACAGAAAAACTGATCCTCTCTGTTTGCTCCACTAGGGTACAGAGTAAATTTAATGTGTTTATCTCTCAAAAATAATATGTCAATAAATTAGAAAAAGCAGGACTTAGCCAGCATNATGCCCTTTAACAGAAAATTCTATCCTTGCCTTCAAAAAAAAAAAATTAAAGCAGCAAGAAACATGTGGAATTGCTATGAAAATTCTATCCATGCATGTTGCCACACCTAGCTAATATCGCTCCTTAATTAGTGGCTCTTTGTTTTCTACAGGAAACACTTTAACAGAAAAACTGATCCTCTCTGTTTGCTCCACTAGGGTACAGAGTAAATTTAATGTGTTTATCTCTCAAAACCAATATGTCAATAAATTAGAAAAAGCAGGACTTAGCCAGCATTCAGAAAGGTGAAGTGACAAACAAGAAAACATTTTAAAGTCTTCCCATGGGCTGGATATTGATAAATTAATGGAATATAGGCCATTAAACCATTTGTCCATCATTCATTCCTAAATACATCTTTTTGAGGACACAGATGCACTCTCTTCCTGATAGTTTTCCTCCTTTGAGATATTCCAGACTTAAAACAAAATGGGAGACACGTACTACCTTTCTAAGTCAGGTTTAAAAAAGGCACCTTTGTATATAGCTTTAAAATATGAACTTTTCCATCACAGAAGACAGGACATGGTCGGTAATGTTAGTGGAACTACACAGCACTGGACACTAGAACAGACATGAGGCCTACCACAACTGCATAGATGCTCTTGTTTGGTTGGTTTGGGTTTTTTTTTAAATTTAGGATTGTGTGACAGCCTCAATCCAGGTTCTCATTTCCACTCCCATGTCAATAAATTCCAACTTGATCAGGCCAGCTTAAGCCTGGCTGTAACAGAGCTGCTGGACACTCAATGTTTCTGGTGGAATTTTTAGCAACCCCCCCCTACTGTTGTCCCAGTTTGCTGTGATGAGCAACACTTCTGTTTCTCCCACGCCTGCCAGGTTGGCCTCTTGCCCCCACATTAATCTGCAGTCCTGGTGCGTGACAGCACAAGGCAGGCTTAGCTAAGCTCCCTCCAGTTCTGCTTTTGTGCTGCAACTCACCTGGCAGCTCTTTCCCTAGGGACCCAGCAGCACCCTGGTTCTCTGCAGCTCCAGCATGTCCCTTCAGAGAGCACCACTGCAGAGCAGGGGCAGGAGACAGGATCCATGCAGCAGCAGTCAAGGACAGAAGAAGCAAGTTTCCTGGTCTCATTTTTACCTTCCACATCATCCATGGAATCAACGCAGTTAAAATAAAAGCCACTGTCTCTTGTCCTGCCATAACCACAAAGAGGCAGGTACACCTGCAGGCACACTGAGGGGATGTACCTCAGGAATCATTCTTATGGAGTTAATTTTCTCAGGTATGGTTACACTTGGAGGGTGAAAGAAAGTTTGCCATTATTTCAGTTTGAAACTGGCTACCATTTCTGCCAAACTGCATCAAGCACGACTTGCAGCTTGCCCCTCTTAAAAACAACACAAGACAGATAAGAAACCCTGAGAAAGACAACAAATGCTTTTTTCTCACAGTTAAAATTGGCATCTAAAGATCAAATCACCCTAGGAGGCTTCAAGAGAAGGAATGTACAAGCCATTGCAAATCTACTTTCGGAAAGTGATTTTCCAAAACAAAGGAAGTCAAACAAGCAACAGCTTCTCCATTGGACTGCAATCCTGTAAAGGCAGAGGCCAGGAAAAAGTAGCCAAGAATCCTGCATGCAAATCACTGCATGCTCTTTTTTCGGCAAGGGTCTGGAGGGCTCAGGGGTGTTTGAAGGATTTTGGGCTTTTTCAATATCTGGCAATTCTAACCCAAATCATCTGGAACGTGGAACGAGGTACCAGATCATTGTTTGCTGAGATGCCATATTTGAGACATAAGTAAAATTGCTGAGAAAGAAAGTGACATCTGGCACTTGGGTGCAAAGGAAAAGTCAACAAAAAGTCTTAGCAGCCTATTAATACAATGTTATTTTTTTTTCTGTGACTGGGACATATATGTAACATAGAACTTCTGCAAACCTGCTTATTAGTACTTCCATAGGAACCAACACCTACTTGAAGAGACAATCAATAGCTACATAAATGGCCTCTGTATGCAGCACCCTAGTAGGTCATGTTCAGTCACAGAAAGAATTATCTTTGCTGAGATGCCTCTCGTACCCTGTATGCAGAACCCTGGACCAACACACTCTCTTCATTTCTCCCCCATCACCGTGATCAGCCTAAACATCCCTGGCAACATGTACATTGATAGCAGCCTGGCTCACCTGGCTTAGCAGAGACAATGAGTTACCCAGACACACTGATCATCTGAAACACCCACAGTTGCCCCCGTTCACCAGAAGACCGTGACACTGTGATTGTCAGTGTCATGCCTACCAGCCACCTTAGGCAGCAGCAAAGCTGAAGGAAAATTTTTTTTGTCGTTGATGATATCAGCCAGAAAAGTCTGTACAAGGAAAAATGCTTTGATTCCAGACATTTTGAGTTTTTCCAAGACTGGCTTTGGCTATTTTCATAGCTCGTCATTAAACTTGTCTCTTTTATTTCACAAACCAAAGAGCACCACAAGCAGTTCATGTTTCATTATTATCTCCACTCAAGCAACACCTACAAACGGTTTTAGAAGTGAGAGTCCACTCTCCTGCTTGGATACAGATATTGCCCCATCCCAGAAAACTTTCAACATTTAAGAGCAGACATCACAGCGCAGCAAACAGCAGTAGGAAAGAAGGGAGGGAAGACAGAAATAAATATACATGTTTAAAAAGAACTGCAACAAGAGGCTAGAAAAATAATTAAGAGTTCTTGGGGGAAGGGAGAAAGACTAGGAGCTCCATGAAATAAGGCATTCAGGGGCTATATCATATTTACCATGGATTATTACCCTTCCCAGGATATTGTGTTTAAGCAAACATTCTGTGAATACAAAATAAGATCCCATGGCTAATATAATAAAGTAGACTCACAGCTGGACTTTCAAAAACTGCCAAGATAATATTAAATCAGAGCAAAGCAAGTCACCAGTTCAGAGGCTGCTTTTTGAGAGGCCTGTTACCAGCAATG